>JAADWP010000157.1:0-39115 GCA_023336215.1 Globisporangium iwayamae | reverse complement strand
CACTCTCTCTCTCTCTCTCTCTCTCTCTCTTATCTCCTCCCTCGTTCTAGACTTGGTGCCTCACTTACGTCATTTGCTGCTCTCGGGCACCAGGAACGCCTTGAGCACGTCGTAAGTGGCGAACTGCACGCCCATGTTGGGCATCGCGCGCACGAGCGTCGGCAACAGCCCGCGGTAGTACACGCCCATGCCCTCATGCTTGTAGAGCTTGATGTAGCAGTCGATAGCGCTCGTGTACAAGATCTTCGCGCCGCCCTGGCCCTGCATTTGCAGTCTCCGGCGCACCGTGTCGTTCGGGTACGTGAGGATTGTCGCGATCATGCCAGCGCCGCCACCGCAGACCATTTTGCCAACGTAGTCAGCCTTCGGATCGATGTCTTCCGGCAGGAGCGCCTTAAGCAAATCGTAAGAGCCAAACTTGATACCTTCGTACGGGATGCTACCAAAGAGCGTTGGCCCAATGCCGCGGAAGAGCGCGCGAAAACCCTCTTCGCGCAGCGTGACCGCGAACGTGTTGTAGATGCCGCTGTACTTGACCTTGTCGCCGATGTGGCCCGACAGCCGTGTGCGCACCAAGTCGAGCGGATACGTGAGCACGGACGCCGTGAAGCCCGAGAGCGAGCCGGCCACGAACGCGCCCCACACAGGCAGCTTGCCCTCTCCACCGGACGCCATGCCGCGAAAGGCGTCCTTGTACACGTCCGAGAAGCCGAAGAGGATCGCCTTGTGCGGCACCACGCGCACGCAGGCGGCCAGGTTGCCGCGCCAGAAGCCGACCACGCCCTCGTTCAGGAAAATGCTCTGCGTGTAAACAATATACAACAATTAGAGACCGACGCAGTGATCACCATGAGCGTATGCACCAGCTAATATGCGCACCTTGGTGGTCTGGATCATGCCGACCGACTCGCCCGTCTGGCAGACAATCTTGACGCGCTCGAAGGGCGCCACGACGGTCTTGGCTACGATGCCCGCACCGCCACCGGCCGCCATCTGGCGCAGCTGCCGCTGGTTCCACTTGGACTGCTGCGCTGCGGTTGCGGTCGTGGTCACGGTCACCGCAGAGGCTGATGCGGATGCTGATGCGGATGCTGATGCAGGCACAGTCATGACGCTCATCGCTCCTCCGTTCAACAGCTTACTCAATCGATCAATCGGTTTGCTTGTTGGCAGCACACAATAAGAACAATAGCAAGCAGCTTCTCGCTCGCTTGTTCGCTCTTCACCACAGGTTTTGACACGCAACGGCAATAGAGCAATTTATAGAAATGAGCTCTTCGTCCCAACCAACTGCTGCTGCTGCTGCTTGTGAAACCACTGCCGACTGCTGCAGTTACACGAGGCCAGTCGATCCGCTGTTCACACAAGACACATATAGAGGATGGTGTCATTAGTTCCCTCATACAAAGCCGAGCGGGATCTGGAATGCCGCATATATACGATGCAGAGATTCATAGAGCGCGCGTGAGTGTGAACGCAGCGCAGCGCCATGTGGCCGACGTACACTGGATGGGGAAATGAGGGAGGGCGTTTAACAAACGGACACAGGAGAAAGCGGGATCCACGTCAGCATTTTGTTACGTTCGTGCGACTTTTTGAATGGAGAAACGCGCTGCGGATTGGCTGGGGGGAAATGAGCGTCGCTGCTTTGTCTGGCGCGTCACCTGGAGCAACCTTCGCGCGACCTCGAGACGGACGGATCGGCGGATTGGCCAGGACCCGACACAAGCAGACACACAAACGAGATGTACGCTGGCGTGGACAAGTACGGAGGCGCGCTCGTGGGCGAAGGCCAACCCGATGGTGAGACGCGTGCGGAGACCAGTGGACTGTCGCTCGAAGAGACCATTGAGACCGCCGCCGCCGAAGAGACGGTGGTCGTAGACGTGCCCTACTCGTACTACGAGGACGAGGACGATGAATCCTCGCTTGTGACGGGCACGTCGCAGGTGCTGCTGGCCGCGCAGCTCAACCCGGAGGCCGGTGGACTCATGTGGGTCGAGCACGAGAGTGCCCAGGCGGCGTACAAAAACGTAGTGGCGATGTCACAGATGACGTCCATGCTGCGCGACCTCGACCGTAACCGCTGCTACGAGCTGGGCATCAAGAGCGCCATCGCGCGCTTCACCGAGCGCCACAAGCGCGCGCCGATCGTACTGGACATCGGCACGGGCACGGGTCTGCTGTCTATGTTCGCGGCGGCGCATGGCGCTGAGCACGTGTACGCGTGCGAGATGTTCAAGCCTATGGCCGACATTGCGCAGCAAGTGACGGCGACGAACCACCCGGACAAGATCACCGTGTACGCGCTGCGCTCGACAGACTTGATCGTGAAGACGGACGCCAAGAGCGAGGAAGAGGCCGCGAAGAGCCACCTGCCGCGCCGCGCCGACATGCTCGTGTCGGAGCTCTTCGACTCGATCCTGCTGGGCGAGGCCGTGATCCCGATCGTGCGCCACGCGATGCAACACCTGCTTGTGTCTGAGCCCATGATCATCCCCGAGCGCGCGACGGTCTTCGCGCAGGTGGTGCAGAACGAGCAGATCTACCGCATGAACAGCTTGCACGGCCAGCACCTGAATGGGATGCAGGCACGGCTCGCGCGCAGCGACGCAGCATGGGAATGCACGGGTGCCAATCCAGCGCTGCCGCTACACATCAGCGCCGTGGCAGCCACGAACACAGAGCTCACGGCTGTGACGCCCGTGTTGTCCTTCGACTTCACAAAGCCCATTCCGTCCACTACCAACAACAGTGAGACGTCCTCGGTGTTATCGTACCAAGAAACAGTCGTGAGCGCTATTGCCAGCGGTCAGGTGCACGCCGTGGTCATGTGGTGGACCGTGAGCTTCGACGAAGCTGACATCATCGTGTACTCAACGCAGCCTCAGGCGCAGAACTGGCAAGACCACTGGGTGCAGGTCGTGTTTCCGCTTGCGAGCCGGCTCGAGGTGCAACCGGCCGACGCGCTCGTGCTGCGCGCGCACCACGACGACCTGCGCATCTGGTTCGACGTCGAGAAGCAAGAGAAGGATGACTCGTTGGCGTCATCGCCACTCAAGAAGAGCAAGACGTCGTCGCCCTCGCGCGTGCAGACTGAGAAGCAGCCGTGCACGTGCGGCCTGCATCTTGTGTGCAACGCCGAGCGCATCGCAATGCTCGCCGACTCACAGCGCACGGGTGCGTTCAACGCCGCGATCGCCAAGGCCGTCAGTATCCTCAAGCAGCAGCGAGATGGAAAAGAGCTGGCGTGCCTGGACATCAGCGACGGCTCACTCTGTGCGCTGCTGGCGGCGTCGAACGGTGTGCACCATGTGACGTCCGTCGAATCCAAGGACGTCTCGGCGCGCATTTTCCAGCAGATCCTGGACGGCAACGCGCACGCGATGGCTGATACCGAAGCAGATGTAGACGTGCTCTGCTGCGGCTGCAAGGGCCTGCTTCCAGAGCACATCCGGGGCGAGCAACCAGCGGACCTGCTGGTGGGCGAGCCGTTCTACTACTCGATGCAGAATCTGCCGCTCTGGCAGGCGTTCAACTTCTGGCTGCGGCGCACGGCCGTGGCAGACACGCTCAAGCCCGACGCGATTATCGTACCAGCAAAGGCCCGCGTGTGTGCACTCGCCGTCCAATTCGAGCACCTGCACGAATGCTTTGGCGCCGTGGGCGATGTCTCGGGCTTCGACCACTCGTACTTTGACCAGTTTCAGGACGAGTACTACGCGCGCAACTTCCCCTTCCCGACCTACATGTACCCATACACTGCGGTCTCGGACGTGCTCACGCTCGGCGCGTGGGACTACAGCGACCTGGCGCACAGTGTCGTGAGTGACTTCACGACCGAGTTGCCAGCTGGCGCTAATGGCGAAGTCAAGCGCCCGAATGGCGTGATCGTATGGGTCGAGTACTCGCTCGACCGCGACGGGGAGCACGTGGTGGCCACCGGACCGTCGGCGGTGCACTCCAAGCAGCTCGTGCGCTTTCTGCCAACTGCTGCTGCTAGCGGTGAGAGCGAAGCTCATAGTACGAAGGCGCTGCTGCTTCTGCAGTCGCGATTCCACTTCAACGCGCTTGAGGGCACGATTGACGTGGACTTTAGCTTTGCAGAGTAGGGAGACCAGCCAGACTGGTTCTGCGTCCAGTAGATATAGACCGCGTACATACATCGATAGAGAGAAGCACAAGAAAAGGAAGTAAAAAAAGTCTGTGATGGGGTTATCTATTGCGTTGTGCCTGCCTCGATGGACACATGCACAGTGGCTACAGGTGGACTCGTGCTGCTCTAGGGAGTTTGCGTCGCCAGTTGAACCTAAGTCTGGACTCACACACACTCCCCCTTCAGCATCACCAGATTGCGACTCACACCTCATCTTCTTTTCCGTTGGCTCTGGCGTTCCTTACGCAGCTTGGCGAGGTGCGCTGCAAACACTTTCATGAGCTCGTCCTCGACGTACTGTGGCCACGGCTGCTCACGCGGGTGGCTCTTGAGCAGGTGCAGCAGCTCCGGAGACTCCTGTTCCAGCAGCTGCATGACGTCACGCAAAAAGTCCCAGATCGCGAGTCCTGTCGGCAGGCGACGCACTTGAACGCCGGTGAGAAAGAAGAGCCCGACCTCGCGCTCGATCTGCGCCACTTCGGCGAGTGGCTTCTGCACGAAGAACTGGCGCACGAGCTCCTGCAACTCGAGCACCTCGAGGTCATCTGGCTCGACCTCGAAGCCCAGCTTCTTGGCCACTTCCACGTTCGCGTGCGTGCGCGAGGCGTCGTTCACGAGCGCGCGCAGCTTGGTCGTATACTTCCAGAGCGCGGCTGACTGGAACGGCGGCCCACGGATCGAGCCACCCGGAGTGAGCACGTCCACGGGTGGGTACACGCGGTTGAGCGTGAGTTGGCCCTCGAGCCCGATGGCGTCGTCCACGATCGAGACAATCTTCTGCTGGAAGGCCGTGGTTTCGCCCAGACTACTGTCGGGTGCGTCGGCGAGCACAAAGGTCGTGAGCGACTTGGCGCCGAACTGGTCCACCAGTGCGGCTGAGCGCTCCATGAGGATCTCGTGCGCACTCAGACTCAGCTGCGAAATGCGTGGGAGCTTCATGGTCAGCACGAGGTTCTCCACAACCGTCGTGTGCGTGGCTAGGTCGTCGTAGACCACGACGCTCTTGCGCGACTTGTGCTGCCTCATGAAGTACTCGGCGATCGCGCAGCCGGAGAACGGCGCCAAGTACTGCTTGATGAGCGAGTCGCGCTCGTCCGCCGACACGATCGTCACGTACGGCATCGCGCCCGTCTGCTCGAGGAACTGCAGGATCTGCTGTACGCGCATCTGGCTCTTACCCACGCACACGTACACAAAATGAGGCGGCTCGACACCGGCGGCCAGGCTCGTCTTCACCTGGTGCGAGATGATGTCCAGCATCACACGCGTCTTGCCACTGTTGCGCGGGCCGAGGATGCCAAACCGATGGCCAAAAGCGAGTGGCTTGAAGCAGTCGATCGCCAGGATGCCCGTCGCCAGTGGGTCTCTCAGTGGAGTGCGCTGCATGAGGCCGGGCACGGTCTTGGAGCCCCAGGCCACGGAGATGCGATCCGTGCCGCTGAACTCGTCCGCGGGGGCTTCACTTTCAGCATCGTTCTGGTACATGAGCTCGATGGGCTCACCCAGTGGGTCCACGACCTTGCCGACGAACTTGGCCACGCCCGCCGGGATCTCGAGCTGCTCGCTCTCGAGCGCGACCGTCATACCCGGCTGCACGAGCCGCACGGCCTGTGTCTTGCTGCGCTCGCTGAAGAGCGCCACGTGCGCCACTTTCTTCTCCAAAAAGAGCACGACACCGCGGCAGAGCGGCTCGTTGTCACTCGTGTCCTTGGTGGCGTCGTCGGCGTCCACACTCACGCTGGAGATCGTCACGACCGAGCCGATCGTGGCGTGACGCAGCCCCGAGATGCTCGCGATGTTGTTCTTGACGTCCATGATCACGCCCGTGACCGGCAGCTCCGACTTGAGGCCATCACTACTGGCTGCTCCTTCCTCCTCGTCGGCAAGCGCCATGAAGTCGAGCATTTGCTGCGCCAGAAGCGCCTCGGTGGCCTCGGACGAGCGGTTTTGGCGCTGCGCAAGCGTGACGCGCGTCGTACTGATGGAGCGCGCACCACCATTCGGAGCGGCGGTGACGCTGCCCACACGCGCGCTGAGGGCGGTGCTGCGGTTGAGACTGAGGCGCATACTGCTGCTGCTATTGCGAAGGCGCAGGGCCACGCGCTCCATGGTCGAGCGTCCGAACTGCTGCGTCATTCTTGATTGATTGGGATCTGGAATGTGCGCTTTTGGTTCGCGTTGTGTGCCGTGTTCACGCGACCTTCATGTAACATTTCTGTTGATGGGACCTGTTCATTTGACCAGCACTCTTACGCGTTACATTCGCGCGACCTCGGGTTGAGCTGTGCGAGGTGGCGGCAAGATCAAGATTCATTTTCAGAAGTGACGACGTCTCTTCCTCGCATCTTCAAAGTGCCAAACGCAACGCAGCCGACCATCTAACGGGCAACGCGCGACGCGTGTGCCATTCCGCATCTGATCGACGGTGACGGTAGACGGGCAACAGAAGCTCATTGCTCCTTCCAGTCCTTCTCTCTCATTCTGCAAGATGACACCGCCCGCCGCCCACACTCTCGACAACCACGCGCCGCTCCAGCAGCAGCAGAAGGCCACGGAGCTGGACGCGTTGCTGCCGTTGCACGACAAGCAACAGCAGCAGCAGAGTGCCGGCCGTGAGCGCTTGGACAGCATCGAAGCGGTGAACAAGGCGCTCGCGCTCTCGATTGGCGAGGTCGCGGCTCCGGACGAAGACGCCAGTGGGCAATGGTTCAAGTATGCATAACATCGAGCGGTTGACCATGTGATAATGACCGCGGGAAGTTAACAAGTGTTGTTGTCATGCGTGCATCCACAGTTGGCGCACACTGTGGGCGTATGCCGGTCCCGGATGGCTCATGAGTATCGCGTACGTGGACCCGGGTAACCTCGAGAGTGACCTGCAGGCGGGCGCGTACGGCGGCTACCAGCTTATCTGGGTGCTCTTCGGCTCAACCATCATGGGCTTCTTCCTGCAGGTGCTCGCCGCACGCCTCGGTGTCGTCACGGGCAAGAACTTGGCCGAGATGTGCACGCGCGAATACCCGCGCTGGGCCTCGCTTGTGCTCTGGGTCATGACCGAGATCGCGATCATTGGCAGGTATGTGTCATTGTGTGTCATACGATGCACGTTGCTGCGATTAGCCGCGTGGTTGATCACCTGCTTCGCTCTGGGCTGATCTTGTATGATGGTGATATTATTATGAATCTTATAGCGATATTCAAGAGGTGCTGGGCTCGGCGATCGCGTTCCAAATCCTGTTCAACTTCCCGCTCTGGGTTGGCTGTTTGGTGCGTGGATGACAATGTATCCTTAATGGTATGATACGCTTTAGTGGCGTGACTGACTCATTTTCTGTATTCCTTTTGTTGATATAGATCACGGGCCTGGACACGTTCACGTTCCTGCTGCTGCACCGCTACGGCATCCGCAAGCTCGAGGCGTTCTTCGTAGCGCTCATCGCTATCATGCTCGTATGCTTCTTTCTCAACTTTGTGCGCGGCGGCATCGACACACTGGACGTCGCCGCGGGCTTCGTGCCGCACGTGGAGAATTACGCCGTGACGCAGGCTGTCGGCATCCTCGGGGCCGTGATCATGCCGCACAATATCTTTTTGCACTCGGCGCTCGTGCAGACGCGGCAGGTGGACATCCGCAACCCGCGCAAGGTGCACGAGGCGAACAAGTACTTTGCGATCGAGTCCGGCGGCGCGCTCTTCGTGTCGTTCCTGATCAACTTGGCGGTGCTGGGCGTGTTCGCGAAAGGCTTCTTCTCGGCCGACTGCACATCTTCGTACGGCCAGTTTGGCATCAACAGTGCCTGCGTCCCGGGCGCGACTGCCGATGGACCGACCTACGGCTCGTGCGCACTCGCGAGCGGCAAGCAGGGCATGTGCCAGGGCATCGGACTCTCGCAAGCCGGACAGGCGATGAGCGAAATGCTCGGCGGATACGCGGAGATCATTTGGGCGATCGGTCTGCTCGCTGCAGGACAGAGCTCGACCATGACTGGCACGTACGCCGGCCAGTTCGTCATGGAGGGCTTCCTGAACCTGCGCCTGTCGCCCTGGAAGCGGGTTGCTGTGACGCGCTGCGTGGCGCTCGTGCCAGCTTTGGTCGTCGCAATGTTGAGCCAGGAGCACCCAGAGGACAGCGACCGCATGGACGAGCTCCTGAACGTTCTCCAGTCGATCCAGTTGCCATTCGCGCTGCTGCCTGTGCTCGTGTTCACGAGTTCCAAGCAAATCATGGGCTCATTTGCGAACGGCTGCACGACGATCATGGTCGGCTGGTTGCTGGGTGCGATCGTGTGCGCGATCAACTTGTACCTGATCGCCGTGAACCTAGAAGGCATGGCGCTGGGTGCGTTTGGACTCTGCATGTTGTTTGCCGCGGGCGTGGCGTACTTTTGCTTCCTGGGCTACCTCGTGAAGGACGACGTAGTGCTGTTCGGTCGATGGGTCAAGAGCAAGGTTGCGCTGTAGAATCGAGTGAGTTTGTTAGAACACCCACATAGTTAGTCTATGCGAGGGTAATGAAATGGTCAGTATGCGTATTGGGAATAAATTAGCCTGTTGGTGGTAAAGTATGGCCTGAAGACTGTCATCAGTCGGCAAAGTTGCGGCCATAGGTCTCCACGCGCCTGGCGCGCCGCCGCATGGCCTTCTTCGCCCGCGTTTTCCAGACTTTCAGCAGCAGCGTTGCGCGATTGCGCACGTTCTCTACACAACCACAACAGAAGAACGTGATGTTGTGTGAGTTCATGCACACTGTGCCTGTCTGCGCATGTCGCTCTCGTCACGCATAAGGACGCACCGGACTCAGCGCGGCGCTGCATGCGCGAGAGCGAGACGCCGATGTGCGTCTTCTCGAGCATTTCGAGTGAGATGTAGTGCTGCTCGAGCGCGTCGAGGATGCTCAGCATGTTAGCCGTGGTCTTGGCGTCGTCCAGCTCTTCTTTCAAGTACTGCACCACCTCTTCCACAACCTGCGTTGGGTAATACTGTGTCAATGCGCTGAGTCTCTTCATCGCCGAATGAAAAGAACTCAGAGAACGCACCACTTTGGAACCGTCGGCGATCGTCGTCTGGCGCAGGCGCTGCCTATCACTATTGGTGCTACTTGCGCTCTGCTGCGTGCGCAGAGCCGCCGCTGCTGCTTCCTCGCCGCGAAGCACGAACTTCTCCATGCCTTCTTGTCTGTTGTCGTGCTGTTGGTTTGCTTTTAAGAATGGCTTTTAAGAATGGCTGCACTTGAGTTGCTGTCTAAATTGATTGTTGACTGCTCTCTCGAAGGGAAAATGCCTATTTGTGACGAAATGCTCGTCAGTTTTTGTCACCCAACTGTAGCATTTTGTATAGCAACTTCAAAGAGTCCAAGGTCCTCTGAGCTGTAATAATCGCTTATAAAAAGCTCGAGACCTCCGAAATCTAGTTCCCTTTCATGTTCACTGGCAGTCGTTTTCCTCGAATCTTAATTCCACTGCAACCTCAAATGTGACGATTTTTCTTACAAAGAGTAAGTCAAACGCGCTTTCGACGCGGTCGGTTCCAAATCCGGTAAGGGAAGGGGATTTCCTTTATCGACAACGATTTTGGTGAAATCCAGTGGTTTTGACTTCACGTTTGTATGCAATCGCACATTTAAGCAAGGAAGCTTCGTCTGGAAGAAAAAGAACTTTATTGAAAACCAATGCAATTTCCTCGGGTTCGATTTCGACAATTTCACAAAATCGCCACTGTGAGACCCCAAAATAAAATTGTAGCTCAAACAGCGGTCGACACGTCATTGACATTTATGACAATCCCGCAATTGCGCAAACAGCCTCGTCGCACTGCAAGCGGCAGCTGCACTTGTGTGAGCAAATTGGAGCTCTTCCTTTGCACTTGCGCAACAAGATCATATCGTCACAACCGAATTCGCATCCTCCAGCGCAAGCGCCTTCACTCCAGCCACCACTCCACCACCTTCATCTCATCCACCATGAGCAAGCCCTCGTACAAGATCGCCGTGCTCCCGGGCGACGGCATCGGCCCCGAGGTATGCGCCGAGGCCGTCAAGGTGCTGCAGACGGTCGGCGAGCTATTCCACCACGAGTTCGCCTTCGAGCACGCGCTCTGCGGCGGCGCCGCCTACGACGCTTTCAACACGCACCTGCCGCAGTCGACGATTGACACGGTCGCCAACTCGGACGCCGTGCTCTTCGGCTCCGTGGGCGGCCCGCCGGATGCCCAGGAGGATCCAAAGGTATGTCATGTCGTTACGCTCGTGTGCAGTTGTGTTTTATGTGCCCGTACGCATGGATACTAATGTTCACGATATGTGTAATCGCTATTGTATTGTACAGTGGAAGGACGCGGAGAAGAACTGTCTGCTGGGCCTGCGCAAGAACTTCCAGCTGGCGGTGAACATCCGCCCAGCGAAGATCTACTCGATGCTGCCGGACCTCTCGCCTCTCAAGCCGAGTATCATCGCGAACGGCGTCGACATGGTGATCATCCGCGAGCTCGTCTCGGGCATCTACTTCGGTGAACACGCGACCAGTGGCGACGTCGCGACCGACGTGATGAAGTACTCGGAGGCCGAGATCCGCATCCCGATGAAGTTTGCCTTCGAGACCGCCCAAAACGTACGTCGTCCGTGTGTTCTTATACGACCAGCATGTTCAACTCAACATGGTTGTTAACTTGATCGTTGTTTGTTGTATGTCATTGTATAGCGCTCGAAGAAGCTGACGGTGGTGGACAAGGCGAACGTGCTGGACTGCAGCCGCCTGTGGCGCAAGGTCGCAAAGGAGGTCGCGCGCGAGTACCCGGACGTGGCGCTCGACTACATGTACATCGACAACGCCGTGATGCAGCTCATCCGCAACCCGTCGCAGTTCGACGTGATCGTCACAGGGAACATGTTTGGCGACATCTTGTCGGACGCCGCGTCCGTGCTCCCCGGTTCGCTTGGGCTTATGCCGTCGGCGAGCCTCGGCGAGAAGGTGCACCTCTTTGAGCCGATCGGCGGCTCTGCGCCCGACATCGCCGGCAAGGGCGTCGCGAACCCGATCGCGCAGATTCTCTCGGCCGCGCTGCTGCTGCGCTACTCGTTCCAGATGGAGAAGGAGGCACAGCTGATTGAAAGTGCGGTCGATCACGTGCTGCAGGACGGCGTGCGCACGGGCGACCTCACCAAGGACCGCACGCAGATCGTCGGCACGAGTGCCATGGGCGACGCGATCATCGCCAAGGCCAAGGCGCTCTTCCAGTAGGATGCTCCAGTAGTAGTGGCGTCGAAGGAGAACCGATTAGTTAGAAGTGAGCACACACACACACACACAAAAAACATGAATTATAGCATTTGCATACCGACACCTCGTGGTTTTTTGAGCGAGTGCAAGTGGAGATTCTGTGCCTCGAGCCTGCCTGCCCAAGCGCTCTCGCACAGCAAAGCATACTGCTGATCAAGGACACGCGGGCTTTAGCGAACATCGACACTCACGGGTTGCATGTGCTGAATAACCAAAGTCAGAGAGCACATGGTGAGGTGAGCATGCTATACAAATGAATAATGCGGTAGCTTTGCTTACCTCCATTTTGTGAACAGGTAACAACGTACGCAACGTGCTCTGTAGCTACAGTGCGCGCCAGATTCATAAGGACGGCACTGTATTGTCGAAAGCCAAAACTCGAAAATCCACCACTTTCGACAATACAGTGCCGTCCTTATGAATCTGGCGCGCACTGTACATTGTAGAAATGCTGACACCTTTCGTTAAGATCGCTGAGCATTTGTCCGTCGAGCTCAAGAGCTTCTTGGATCTTTGGCTGTCCGTCACTCAGCCTTTCGAACAGCATGCTCGTGCATGACATGCTCTACAGGAGACTCAGACTGGCCCGCTGCTGAAGCACGATTGCACTCCTTTTTCCACCAATGAGAATTTGCCAGCTCAAGAAACACTTGCACTTCCATATCTAACCTCTGTCAAATGCAAACATCATTCTATTTTGGCCAATACTATAAGTCGTTCTTCCCAGCTACTCTATTTTATATATCCTCTTGTAAATGATATACCTCTCTATTTGATCATTTTAACCTGTATCAAACAAAACGGCTCGTTTTACAAACTGACACTTGTGCTCAAAAATATCAAGATTCGGGTAGCATAGGCTGTCAACAACAAGCTCGTCGCTTGTCCAAAGCACCACGCCGCCATCAGCTCAACTGTATGCTGAAGCAGCTCACCTGCAACCGTTGAAACAGCACACGTACCTACCTCAGCTCACACCTGCACATGCCGTCCGGTGCGCACACAACAGTGATGATGCTCCACGACCAGCACCAGCGGCTGCTGAGCGGCGAGGACAGCAGCCTCTCGCACGCGTCGCTGGCCAAGATCATCGGCACGGGCTTGCTGCTCGGCATCGTGCACGTGCTCACTGGCCCCGATCACCTGAGCGCGCTGGCCGCCATGACCACGGGCTCGTCCTGGAAGGCCTTCTCGCTCGGCATCCGCTGGGGCTGCGGCCACTCGATCGGGCTCATCATCATGGCGCTCATCTTCTTCGCCGCGGGCCAGACGATCAACCTGAACGAGGTCGGCGGCTATCTCAACTACGTCGTGGGCGCGTTCATGATCGGCTTGGGCTTCTGGACCGCCGTGCACGTCAAGCGAAAGTACCGCACGCAGCTCAAGGAGGCCCAGCTCGCGGTGTTGTGTATGAGTCAGCGCTCTTCAGGTCACAACAGCAACGGTGGTGGCGCTGGTCAGCAGACGACGACGACGACGACGACGACGCTTACGCTCGCGCACGTGAGTGAGCGCGTGCCTCCGAGTGTCGGTCAACAGCAGACTTCACAAAGAGACAGCTCTTTCGAACGCCTGCAACAGCAACGGGTAGACGTGGTGTATCAGCAGTCGACGCCGTCGCCGACGACGACCTTCCAGCTGCTCACCACGGACGCCGACGTTGCTGAGGACAAGAGCGACACGGCGTTCCACGACCTGGAGCTCCAGGAGAAAGACTCAAGCATGGCCAACAAGAAGAAGGGTTGCTGTGGCTCGCCGAACATGTCCAACCCGACCACACAGCGAGTACGTGTACATGCGTACCTACCTAAACGCTCCTTGTAACCGATGCTCACCTTGCTTATGTCGCTGCTGTTCATGACTGCTAGATCACCGCACTGCTGGTGGGCATCGTGCACGGCATCGCTGGCCCCGGTGGGATCCTGGGTGTGCTCCCGGCTGTGGTGATGGACGACTGGGGCAAGTCGGTCGCGTACCTGGGCTCGTTCTGCATCTCGTCGATCTTCATCATGGGCGTGTTCGCCGCGCTCTACGGCGAAATTACGGGCCGCCTGAGCCGCAACTCGCACCAGCTAGAACTGCGCATTGGGCTCTTCTCGGCTTCGTTCTCGGTGATCGTGGGCGTCGCGTGGATCGTGCTCCAGGCCACGGGCACGATGGACGATGTCTTTGAGTGATGCTGTCATACCGCAAGGACGCAAGCGAGTAAAACATGTTTCTGTTGAGCAACTTGTTTTTTGTGTGGGATTAAAACTTGCTGATAACAAATGAACGCGTTGATCTTGAAAGGTCGCATGATCCAGCGCCTGCAACAACATACACAATCCACTTTCGAACCATGGAGCATCATCATGACGGCAGTAATGATGGCAGTGCGTCGTCTTCATTAGAGAATGCATCGCTAATGAAGGTGATGGCCACCGCCGCCGCGCTGGGCGTCGTCCACATCCTCACAGGTAACAAGTGGCACACCAGCAACAAGTTTTGCACAAGTCCCACAAGCAAACGCACAGCTTGCGCACACACAACAACAACAGCATAGCTTGCTGACTTGCTTGTTTCCATGCTTCTTGTGTGCACATAACACCAACCAGGACCGGACCACCTTAGTGCTCTCGCCGCGCTCTCGAGCGGGCTCTCGTGGCGCGCGTTCTTGTTGGGCGTGCAGTGGGGCTGCGGTCACTCGCTCGGCATCGTGAGCATTGCAGTCGTGTTCCTCGCACTGGGGCACGCCATCGACTTGGGTGTCTTCCGCGTAGTTTGCAACTACGTGGCCGGCGCGCTGCTGATCGTGATTGGCGCCTGGACGATGTACCACGCCAAGCGAGAGTTCGACGTACAGACCAAGCCCGTGTCCAAGTGGAGCGCCGTCGCGTGCCAAGATGCGTCATACACGCTCATGAAACCTGACGACGCGCATTCAGGGGGCTTCTTCTGGCAAAACCACAGCGAGTACGTCTCGGGCAAGGGGCAAACGCTCGCGAGCGTGGCTGTGGGGCTCGTCCACGGCATCGCCGGCCCAGGAGGTGTGCTTGGCGTGTTACCCGTACTCGCAATGCACCGCACGATGCATGCGATTGCATACCTTGGCTGCTTCTGCGCGAGTTCGATTTTGTGCATGGGCGTGTTTGCGGCGCTCTACGGCCACTTGACCCGGTGGTGCGCAAGTCGCAGTGCAAGTCAGAGCACAAGCGCAAGTTGCGATAGTGATGACGCAAGTGATGCAATTTACTCCACACGGGCGAGTACAAACGCAGACGCAGTTGCAAATACAAGCGCAGAAGCAAGCGCGTTGATCACGTTCCGAATCGCGGTCGTGTCGTCGCTGCTGTCGGTCGTTGTGGGTGTTGTGTGGATCGTACTGCAGGCGTGTGGCGTGCTCGACGACGTTTTTGGCCACGACCATCACCATTGACTTGCCTGCTTGCTTGTCAATTTTGTTGTAACAAGTGTCTACAAGGCACAAGCAATACACACACAAGTCCAACAAAGATCTACACAACAAACTGCTTCTAACAAAATGCACAGATCCATTTTGCTTTATTCGGAACACGCACACACATACACTTGGGGTGTCTAGCCCCTGCTTGTTTGCTTGCGAAGCAAGACGTGTTTGTTTGCCGTTTGCTTGCTCAACAAGTCTTGCTTGCGACTCGACATGTTCAGCCGAATACTTCGTCGAGCGTGCCGGTGGACACGAGTACGACCCAAAGCACGCCGACCGTGAGCGAGACGCAGGACGAGAAGATGCCGATGCGGTACAGCGACGTGTCCGAGAAGCGGCTCATGCGACCTGTGATCTCGCCGTAGGTGGCCGCAAACACACCCATGATGAAGATTGATGCGAGACAGAACGAGCCGAGGTACGCCGAGGATTTCGCCCAGTCGTTCAGGATCACGGCCGGCAGCACGCCCAGGATACCACCGGTGCCGGCGAGTCCATGCATTGTGCCGTACGCGAACGCCGTGAGCTTCTGCGTCGTCGGGTTCTTGATGTCGGCCTCGCAGCGGCCAAAGCACCACTTCTGCTTACTACTGGCGGGTTCATTTACATTCACATCTGTTGGGACAAGGTCGCTGTAGCCGTGGCTGTGACCATGGCCGTGCGAGTGGCTGTGCGCGCTGCCGGGGTGGTGCGAGTGCATCCCGTGCTCAATGATCACGTGCTCGAGCTCGTGAGCGCGTAGTGGGGTCGACTCGAGCGCCGCGATGGGGGATGTCGCGAGTGGGGCTTTCACCGTAAGGTCATCGCCCAGCTGCTGCTCTTCCTGCACCTTGGCCCGCAGCAGCCAGTAGTGGCGCAGACTCCAGAGTCCCAAGCCGATCATGAGGAAGCCGACCATGAAGTCGCAGTACGAGCCAAAGGTCTCGACATCCAGCTTCTGATTAAGCGCTAGGAACGCGGCCGTGACGACGATCAGTCCCGTCGAGTGGCCGCAGCCCCAGCGCATGCCCAGCTGCGCCGAGCGCCAGGACGAGCCGGCGCTGAGCACGATGAGCGCGCTCAGGTGGTCGGGTCCTGTGAGCACGTGCACGACGCCCATAGCCAGCCCCGTGCCGATGATCGCCGGGATCGACGCGCCTTCGAGCGCAGCCACGGTCGCCTCACTCATTCTTGTGTCTGCTGTCTGTCTGTTCTACGGTCTGCGGTCTGCGGTCTGCGTGCTTGCTGATCCGCGGGAGATTCTTCTTGTTCTTGCGTGCGCGAGGGGTTTTGTGGAAGTGGGCGAAGAGCTCCTCGCAAGCAAACGTATTGTTTATTTGGTGTGGGTCACACGCATTGCATTCGCGAATGCGCAGCTTGAAGCCATCTCATGTTTGACAACCACAGGTCGACAACCACAGGTCGACAACCCACTTGGGCGCAACGAACATGTTCACTCACTCACGCGGCACTTGTCATGCGGCTGCACGTTGCATTTCGTAACTTCGCATCACTTTGCGCAGCCATTTTGATTATTAAGAAGCAATTGGGTATTCAGAAATGGTGGAGCGACGCACGCACAACTCCACTCACAGTTGTATACAGAGAAAGCGACAAGCCACCTTGCATAGCTTGGACCTCAAGTCTTGCGACTTCAGACAAGCAGCTCCTGTTCATGAGCTCAGCCGAAGACTGCGTCGAGCTGGCCCGTGGACACGAGGATGATCCACACAATACCGACCGTGAGCGACACGCACGCGGAGAAGATGCCGATGCGGTAGAGCAGCGACTCGGAGAACTTGCTCAGACGGCCCGTGATCTCGCCGTAGGACGCTGCAAAGACGCCCATGATGAAGATCGACGCGACGCAGAACGAGAGCAGGTACGCTGAGGATTTCGCCCAGTCGTTGAGGATCACCGCTGGGAGGACGCCTAGCACGCCACCGGTGCCCGCGAGTCCGTGCGCGATGCCGTACGCGAACGCCGTGAGCTGCTGTGTGTGCGGGTTCTTGATGTCCGACGACGGCGCCGTGCATTTCCCAAAGCAGCACTTCTTGGACACGAGTGTCTCGTCGAACGAGTGCTTATGGAACGCGGGCGCGTCGCTGCCGCGTCCGTCTTCGAGCGCACACGGCGGCGCCTCCCTCACGAACGCGGTCTGCGGCGACTGCTGCGACGTCGGCGACAGTGTCTGGTGGTCGCCACTGTTGTTGCCATCACCGTGCATACCGGACCCCTGCATGTGCGTGAGCTGATTCACTAGCTTCTGCTGGCGATACTCTTTGCGCATCTTCCAGTAGTGGCGCAGACTCCAAAGCCCGAGCATGATCATGAGGATACCCACGATGAAGTCGCAGTACGTGCCGAACGCGTCGACGTCCAGCTCCTGGTCCACAGCGAGGAAGATCGCGGTGACGACGATCAGTCCCGTCGAGTGACCGAGTCCCCAACGCATCCCCAGGGTTGCTGAGCGCCAGGAGGAGCCGGCGCTGAGCACAATGAGCGCGCTCAGGTGGTCGGGACCCGTGATCACGTGCACGACGCCGAGCAGCAGGCCCGTGCTGATGATCGTCGAGATCGGCGCGCCGATGAGGTCGTGGTCGACGTCGTCGCCCATGTTGTTTTGTTGGTGAAGGGTGCTCTCACTCTATCTGGTGGACGGACGGACTAGTGGGCTGACTAGCGGACTTGAAGGGCTTCGACTTGCGCGCGACGACGCAGATTGGGGAATGAGGATCGATGAGCGGAGTGCGCGGGCTTGAAAGGATGAAGAGGTGCGGACAAGCATCTCGAGCGAATTCGGGAGGAAGAGGATGGGTGGAGGTGCCTGCATTTGATCGAAATCGAAGCATCGAGTGAGAGGAGGCACGTAAGTCGCTGCGTTTGTTCCAGTTTTTCCCGCGCGACTCTTTTTCCTCGTCTTTCGTTTTGAGTTTTCTTCGACATTTTTGCGGCACTTCGAAGCTCCAAAACTATTCACCGTGCCTGCTTGAAAGCTCGTCGTACGCATAATTATGACTGATAAGGTAGTCGCCTCCTGCTTTTATTCTCCAAATGGAAAACTCAAAACCAATAGTGAGGAGCGCATTCCCTTTACCAGCATAAGCGGGCTCTTCTCGACGCAGTTGTGTACGTGTTCCCAGCGGTCGTAACACGAGAGAGCGCTCGCATGACTCATTGCCGCGCATGAACAAAAACACGCACACTCCCGCGGTCAAATGGCTTCAAGAAAAACCGGACTGTTGTTGTTAGAAGCATCGAACATCAGAAGATTAATGCCTGGAAGTTGTGTGGCTGCTAGTCGACGAATATCCGGGCATCTTGCAAGGTGTTGCGCTCACGAGTTTGTCGAGTACATCCCCGCGTTCAATTAGCACAAACCCGACAACAAGCTCATTGCTATCGTCACTGGAGCTCGCCCTGTGCATTCATTGAGCATAGAGCACTACAGATGTGTTCATTCGTACCCAAGTGACTGGCGTACATCCGCCCTACAAGCTTCAACTCCACACAAAGCACGCAGCGATCACCCATTCGCGCTTGCTCGCTGTTCGCGTTCATCACCACGTG
The DNA here is from genome assembly GCA_023336215.1 of Globisporangium iwayamae. Lineage (NCBI taxonomy): Eukaryota > Oomycota > Peronosporomycetes > Pythiales > Pythiaceae > Globisporangium > Globisporangium iwayamae. The sequence continues at coordinate 20,691 of JAADWP010000157.1, read as the reverse complement.
CGCCTGTTGTATGTTCGTTGATGTATGCACAGCACCTTCTGTACTGCTTGTTGAATGGGAGTGTCGCCCAGTTGAAGCACTCTTCTCTTCGCTGCACGCGTTCTCTCTGGTAGCGTCGCCATTGCCATGAAATGTAATTAGACTCAGAAGGTGCACGTGCGGTGCTGCGTATCGTGAAACATGGACCCACGTTGACGTGCTTTTATCGCGCCTTATCCATCTGCCACGCACGCGGATCGGACGCGCACGCCAGCGCTAAGCGTCCAGAGGTTGATGCGTTGTAGCTGAACATCGGAAGTGTCCAGCGACGAAATCGACAAAAGAGAGAGGAAGAGGAGGCGATCTACTTATCGCCAGAGAGGTGGCTGTCCCGCCACGAGGGCCTTTCCTCCCCTCCCTCCAAGCCAGAACAAGAGAACTTGCTTGCCCGCTCGAGGAATCGTGCGAGCTCTCACTACATACTGTACACTATGAACCCTGTGACAGATACGACGCCCCCATAGCAGAGGAGAGTACTTTGCTTCTTAACGCAGCCAAAGTGCTGTCGGTTGTTAGTAGGTTTGTGCAGCGCAAACCCACCTGCCTGCTGCAAGTATTGCATCGATTGAGCCATCCACCATGCCTCCAACACACTTCAACTTCACGTGGACCACATCAGCAGCCTGGACAATATCAACATCGATGTGGTTCACATACCCGTGGCTGTGTGTCCGACCAAGACACGAAGTCTACGTTAAGGGAGGCCACCAGGGAGGCAGACCGTACACGACATGGCGGATACAATGCGCCAGCTTATACATATAAGTGCCGGCAAAAGGGTTTTGGCGATATTGGGCGAAACACTGTTTCACTGCCGAGCTACTTTTTCACAGCGTTTCTCTGAATCCCTGGACCTCAGACGCCCCTTTTACCTTCTGTGAGTCAAGACGAGCGACGAGTGAATGAAAGCCAAGAACAAGAGAACATCTCCGCCTTTTTCGCATTCCTTCATCTTATTCAGCACAAGTCTCTTACTGGGTGAGCAGCCCTCTACTGCAACTTGGGGGTCTGTTTTGCTGCCCAACCGACCAGCAACTAAGCACTGTGCAGCCTAGCACTTGGGAAACGTATGCGAGCTATAGGACCTGAGCTCACTTTGCACCACGTGACTCTGAGGCATGACTAGTATGTAGCCGCGCGTCTTATCCACGTCGAGCGTGCATCGTCCAGCAGTGACATCACCAAAACAAAGTCAGGATCTCTACAGTTCCACACTTTTGTCCCTCCGAGTTTTTGCCGCAGCTTTCCTTTCGCATGTCTTGATCTTGAATTCTTTGGCTTACAACAGGATTCCATGAAGGCGACAGCAAACCCGTTGGCATCGATAATGGAGTGGAGAGCTCTTTGCGTTCTCGCTGCGCAGTTAGTCGGCGAAGTCGAGATCGCGGACGCTGGAGGAGTCGCTAATGTCCACCAACAAGCTTACCTTTCAAAGGTAAGCTTCAACCTCAGAGCCCTGCCGTCCAAGCCACTCACACTCACCTCAAGTGCACTAACCGAAAGGCACCACGCCTGTGGTGCTGGTCGTGCGCCAGCCCGTGCGCACGGGCGTGCCGACCGGCATTGTATGTGTCAAGATAGACATGCCGAACAGTAGCAGAGAGCCGTCGCTGCGCATTGCGCACCTCATGGTCGAGCTCACCACTCACCACGAGATGCTCTGCAGCTACAACACGCCGCTACTGCAGCTCTTCCAACCAAAGTATGCCTCAGTGCGACACCTCGCGCACTTGCTCTCCTCGCCGTCATTCGATTTCAAGTACCCAGGTAGTCGGCTGTTGACGCATCAGCTCCTTACGGACATTTTCCTCGTCAGTCCAAGCCCACCACCTCCACTGTCGGAGAGTAGTGCCTCCGCTTCATGCTCTGGTGATAGCCAAATGGAGTTGGCAATGATAGTGACAATGAGAACGTTTTTGGTGGTCACCGTGCCATTGCTGCTACTAATGCTAATGAGGAGGACAAAGATTTGGACGGTAGGGACCACATCGTGCGCGTGTTTGTGCTCGTGGCCGACCACCTTCGCCGATATTTGAACCAACCCTTTGCGTTTGACTTCTTCACATGCATACGCTGCTCTTCCACAACATGATGCAGCACCAGCACATAAACCATGTCGCCGACGCCTGGGAACTGCAGCCATCGCAGACTATGGATGCTGACGCGATAACCGCGATCTCGCGGACCCACAACTCGAAAACATTTGCTCAAGAAGCATTTAGGTACATCGGGATCATGCTGGGCCACTGCCTGTTCACTCGGCAGAATCGACATTAGCAGTGGAAGGACAAGAACGCACTCTACTACGCGTACGTGAGAGACGGCGTCGTGTTTGTGGTCAAAGTCTACCAGGTGCGCTTCATGACACAATCTGAGTGAGAGGAAGCAGTGAATCGCAAGTTACAAGCCCACGAGAACGTTGTGCGTTTCGCCGAGTGCTTCGCTGTGAAGCAAGGTGATGGCAATGGTGAAGAGGACGGCGGCAGCGGCGTAGCTTACCACGTGATCACCATGCCATTCTATCCACGGAGCCTGGGCGACCTCGCGTCTCAACTGACCGCGATGGTCGCGCGCGCGACTGTTTTGCCGCGCTTCGCCACATCCATGATCGCGAGTTCTACTTCGCAGACCTCAGGTCTAGCAACGGCATGCTCAAAAGCAGCGGTGCGTTAGCTGGAATTGTGTTGATGGACTTTGGCGCGAGTGTGCGGCTCGGAGCTCCGCTGGTCGAGCTCGCGCCAGCGTATGCAGAAAGCAAGGTCGGGGTTGTCGGATCAGGGGAGCTGGACTGACGCTGTTTGGGTGCGACGCTCGCCGAGCTCAGTGGGGCGTGTTGGCGTTGTGACATCCCCGATATTATGACCTCATGGCAGAAAGCGAGCGAAATGGCTTCAAAGCTCAATGGCACTATTTTGAAAATCTGTGTCTTTTTTGCGTTGCTGATCCGGAAAGCACAAAAAACAAAGCACACAGAATGGGGGCGGGGCTGGATGCGCTGCGGATACTGCGGTGCCGCGCCGCGCGCTGGCCGCCGTCACCGCCTGCTGCTGTCTCTACTGCTATGATGATGACTCAGCAGCAGCACCACCGCTGCCTCCTTCACAGGGGCGCGCGTTCACTGTCGACGCAGAGCTCCACACCGGCGTCTGGCTCGTCCAACATCGACGAGCGGATCATTTCAGCGCTCGTCGTCAACCGACCAGGTACGGGTGCCCAGCGAACATGAATACCCTGCTATATGAATGCAGCCATTGAAACGGTGTCGTGTATGTGTACTATACTGTGCAGGCACGCTGGCGCAGATCGCGGACGTGTTCGGGTACGCGGAACAGAACATCACGGGGCTGTGCGTGCGCTCGACCGTTGTGCCGGAGCTCTCGCGCGTGACAATCACGTGCCGCCTGCATGAGCGTGAGCTCGCGAGTTTGCACAAGCGACTGCGCGCGCTCGTGTCCGTCACATTCTTTCACATCACATCCATGGACTCCTGCATGCGGAACAACGAGCTGTTGCTACGCTCGCAGGCGCTCGTACTGGTTGAGCGAGATGAGGGCAGGCACGATAAGCTCCTGGAACTCCTGGACAAGTACGGCGCTGAGATCGTGACGGGTCAGGAGAACGCATTGATCCCAGAGGATGGACTGTCCATACCGAGCACGGAGGACATCAACTACGACAACATCGTCGAGGACAGCAAGGCGGAGATGAAGACGGTGATCAGCGATGACGGCGGCGAATCCATTACAAGCGACGCGGAGCCACTGTTTCTACACGTTGCTCATGAGCCTGTGCAAATCGATACCTTCACAGCCGAGCTACGTGCAGCGGGCTTTCATATCCTGGAGCTACAAAACTGCGGACCGCTGTTCCTCGACACGTCGCAGTCGACGCTGGATATTGAGAGCAAGAAGAGTTTCACGCGCGAAGTGGCGTCAGAGGTTGAGAAGCTCGTGTCGGCACCTGAGATCTCCGACTACCAGCTGCCGATCAACGTTAAGAACTCGGACAACCTCTTGGACGAGGCGTCGCACAACTTTGAGGCCGAGATCCTGGACGCCGATCATCTGCACCAGACTCCGCCAACGTCGACGTTCAAGCTGCACACGAACGAGCAGGGCTACTTCTCGAACGAGCGGCTCCGACTGCACGCGCGCATCGCCCACCAGCTCTATGAACTCGCCCCGCAGGACCTCAGCGCGCCTCGGTTCGTGCTGCTGATCGGGATCCCGGGGGCGGGCAAGTCGACAATCCTGAGCCATTTGGAGCTCATCGGGCAGCTCAAGCTTGGCGACTACGTGAACTTTGACGTGGATGACGTCATCGCGCTGCTGCCTGAGTTTTACCACGCGATGCTCAACATCGGCCTGGGCAACGAGCCGAGCCTGGACACGCCGATGAGCCACCTCCCAAACCCGCAGGTGCGCTACCAGATGTGCCGTGACGAGGCACGCTTTATCCTCAAGAAGAACCTTTACAGCGCGCTCATGTGCCGCAAGAACATCATCCTGCACGGCAGTGGCAAGAGCTTCACGAGCTACGCGAACCTGATTGACCAGGCTAAGGCTGCAGGCTTCGACACGCATGTCGTGTGTCTCGACATCCCCGTCGAGGTGGCCTACGAGCGCGTAGAGAAGCGCAGCAACGGTTACGGCCGCAACGTGCCGCAGTCGCTCGTGGACTTCACGTCGTCGCTTATCACGCGTAACTTTCGGCGGCTGGCCAGTCGCGTGCCCAACGCGCATCTGTTCGACAGCACGATCATCCCGCCGCGACTCGTGTGGAGCAAGCAAAAGGCCGAGGTGGCGGTGCACGACCCTCAGGATCCCATCCAGCAGCGATACAAGCTCTTTTGAAGCAAGCGCTGCTGACAAAGCAAAGTGCAGCCATATTTTTTGAAGTCGGGATCAAAAAAGTATTTTTTCACGAGCCACACAAAAAATGTATTTGTAAAGCAATGTGAAGAAGTTCGTTTTGATGATCGTACAAATACGTTTTAGCTCTTTTATATCTGCAATTTTTGAGCTTTAAGTACGAAACCAATTTAGTATTTGTACCTGCGAGCTATGCTACATTGAGTTTGCTCTTGCGGAATAGAAGCACTCGTATACACTGATTATTTGGTGGTAGCGGCTTTATGACGTTTTATTCAGTAAAAGCGAGCAAACAGATCCTCTATGTCAGTGCTATGCCGCATTTTCGACCTCTGATATTTGCTATGCTGGCGTATACTTTTGCTTTGTACGCCGGAGTATCAGTATTTGTTGTGAAAAAGACGAAAGGCTGTCGTGCGCTCATTCCCTCCAACAATCCTCTGTCGACAAGGAGCAGCAGCTCTATCAACGCCTCCACCGACGCCTCCACCGACCATGCCGCTGTACAAGCAGGTGCTGCTCACGAACCTCAAGTCCACGCCCAAGGACGTGGCGCAGGTGTTCCAGGAGGTCGCCAAGGTGATCACGAGCCAGGGCGGCGTCGTGCGCGCGCTCGAGAACCGCGGTGAGAAGCGCTTTGGCTACGGCATCGAGGACCGCCGCTGGGGCGAGCTGCAGCGCCACTATGAAGGCAAGCTGATTGTGTCGCAGTTCAACACGTCGCCGACGGTACTCAAGGACATCGAGCTCAAGCTCAAGAACAGCTTCCCGATCATCCGCTTCCAGACCTTCAAGGTGCGTGACCCGATCGACACGCTCATGAACACGCGACAGTCGATCGAGCAGATCCAGGAGCTGCTGCAGCCGGCCAAGAAGGCCACTGCTGCGGACGCTGCGGCCACGGACGCCTCCAAGAAGAGCAAGACGCGAGCAGGCACCACGAGCCCAGACAGCCTTTTCGACACGGAGGACGAGGACGAGCAGGCGCAGTTCAAGCAGTACATCCCCGAGTGGAAGCGCGACGCCATGTTCACGCCAACGCCGCCGCAGAACCTGAAGAAGCAGTAAATAGAGAGATGCAGATCGACGGTAGGCCAACCCACCATCCACCTGCCGAACGCCAGCCAGTAACCAGATGCACAGAGAAATAAAGACAGCCACAGAAAAAGCAAGGATGCGTGGTGGTGATTACTGTTCTGCGAATGACGATCTGTGCATCAGCCAGAGCACCTTGCTCGCTGCAGATGCGCAGTGTTGTTGCACTCGATTTATTTGTTCGTGGCTCTGCCAAAGCTGTGCCCTGGGACTCGGTGAGAAGAAGGTCGTTTTGCGAAATGTGTTGCATGCAGTGACTTCGGACGGGACGTTCGAGTCAGCGCGCGCGCGCAGTCACTCTACGGCGAGTGCAGCCGTTTCCATGACACTTGTTTGCAGGCGTCAAGCATGAAAACTGCACGGAGTTCGCGATCGAACGCGTAGGGTAGGGTGGCTGTGTTGTATGCTGGTTTGCTTTCCTTATTGTTTTTAGTAGTTTGTGTCCTGTGTAACTCATTAATAATCTCTCACGCAGCAAGTCGCCTCCTGCACCATGACCACTGCTACCGCTCTGGTCCTCCACTGCAAAGCGCCGCTTGCTACTGCTCTGCGTCATTTCGCTATCGTTACGCCCCTCGGATTTTCGCTTTCATTCGTAACCTGCTCGCGTCCACAACAACGATCGAAGTGCGCTGCGGTCTTCTCAAGTCCGTCCATCGAGCGTCGCCAGCCTCCATGTGTCCGCACACCACGCGTGATGAGCGTATCTCTCTTGTGTATCGCTGCGTGTCTTTACTTGGCCTTCTGCAGCTCTTTTCGCAGCTGGTTGCAGAAGTCGTCATCGGCGTCGTCGACGTCCCAGTCGTCCTGCCACTGCTGCTTCACGTGCGCGTCCTTCTCCTCGCTCTGCGCGCTCCAGTTGCCCTCCTCGAACTCCTCGAACTCGTCATCCTCTTCGGTCACGACGATCAGTGACGGCACCTTCTCCGCCGCGGCGCCACCAGCGGCACCTGGTGTCTTCTTGTCGCTCTTCGCTGCGGGCTTGCTCATGCTTCTTCTATTGCTTCTGTGTGTGAATGTCTTTTAGTATGGGCAGTCGCTATTGTTGCTTTTCCAGAAAAGATCTGGGGGAGAAACCTCAGTGCCGGTGTTTTTACGAATGTCGCGCGAGTAAAAAAGCCCAGCTTTGGATTGTAATTACGATGCTTCAGGTACATTCGTGCGACATAAAACGACTCGCCTTTCCCGTTCGAGTCACTTTTTCGGCTCATGCTTGAGGTTAAAGTTCAAGAAGCGTTTGCGTATCATTTCCAGCACGACCGCGGCAAGCGACGACGAAGCCCCACGCGCACTCGCTATCTCTCCATCACAACACCAGCTACAGGACCATGTGGGTGTCGTCGTTTGCGCGCGAAGGTGATCTCCATGCGCGTACCACAGCGACGTCCAGAACATCAGAGACGGCGTTCCGCGTGCGCGCGCATGTGTGGGGATCCGAGCGAGCATCGACGTCCGCGCAGACTCAGCCGCAGGCGAGTAAGCACATCCGCGTAGCGCTCTCGACAGATGATGCGCTCACCCTCGCAATGACAGCGGACATCAATGTGCTGCGCAGGCTCAAGATCGTGAACGGCTCGTACGTGCGGGTGAGCGCAAGGGGAGAGAGTACGCATGTCGCCAAGCTCGTGCTCGTTGCCACAGAAGATGCACTTCCCAGCAGCTCATCGACAGCATCGGGTGGCAGTGCTGCAAATGAAGAGAAGAGTAATGAGCATGAGGTGATTGGTGACATCACGCTGTCGCCGCTGCTGGCGTTCAACTTGGGCATCTCGCTGCACGCGACCACGACCGCGCACGTGACTGTGCTAGTACGCTTTCCTTCGTGCGCTGTGAGTAATGCGTGGTTGATCGCATTGCAAACTAATCCGCAATGTGTGTTGTTACGTATAGGTGCATATTCGAGCCGTGCTGCCGCAAGAACTGGGCCTTGACGTCAGCCCAACGTCGTCCTCGTTCCGCCGCAAGCACCAGGAGCAGCCTGCACCGGCGACGCATGCAACCATCGCGCCGCTTTTAGTCTCCAGCTTATCGTGTCGTCACCACGCGCTCATGCAGAAACGAGATGGGCTGCTGGATGCGATTCGGTCGTTCTTCTCCAAAACGCAGGTGCTGCAAGTGGGCGACATTTTTGCGATCACACTTCGTGAAACCAGTCCAGCGATTCCCGCGAGCACTACAGCAATAGAGCACGTTCCGTACAAGAAGGTCGACATCCCGCCTTCGTATTTCGTCAGTAGTGAGGATGGATCTGAATCGAAGAGCTCCACCACGTCAGTGTACCTGCCGCCCGTACTTCCAGTCGACACGTCACTCGTGTTCTTCCGTGTGGAGAAGCTTGAAGGCGACACGAAGGACGCGCTCGCACTCAGCGTATCAGACACCACCGAGCTTATGCAGACGACAGCGATTTCCGCACCAGCGCCAGATGAAGGCACCATCAAGCGCTTCCTATCGTACTGCGAAGACCACACACTGAGCCAATCGCTGTCTCTCGAGGCGTCGCTGCCATCAAAGGCGCTCGAGCAGCTGTACGAGATCCTGTACCCGTCGCAGCTATGCGACGTGCCCGTGTCGGTGCTCATCAGTGGTCCCCGTGGCGTCGGGAAGACGACGCTGGTGCACCAGGTGGCCAAGCAACTGGGGGTCTTCACTGTGGAAGTGCCGTTCACGGAGCTGACAGGTCAGTCGGAACTGCACTTGCTAGAGAATGTGCGCGAGCAGGTCGTGAAAGCGCAGGCGCTGTCGCCGTGTCTGCTGTACTTTAGCCGCTTCTTCCCCGTGGAGAAAGATAACGAGGAAGCGGAGCTGCGCATCGGCGCCGTGCTGTCCGAGTGCATTCGCAGCCTGAGCCAGCAACACCGCAACATCCCTTTGATCGCGTGCGTGGAGGACCTGAACGAAGTGCCTAAGTTCATTCGTCAGTGCTTTCTCTACGAGCTGCAGCTGGAGGCCCCGGACCAGTCGACACGCCGCGATTTCTTCCAGCACGCAGCGACCACGACCGAGTTTGGTAGAGATGTGGACTTGAGCGAGCTCGCGCAGCTGACAGCTGGACGCACCTGTGGTGAGCTGTCGGCTCTACTCGCGGACGCTGGTTCGTTGGCAGTCGAGCGACTGGTGAAGGACACCAAGGACGAGAGTTTCATCGAGAGACTGGCAGCTGAAGGTAATGAGGAGGAGGACATTGGTGGCAGCGTTGAGATTGCGATTACGACGGGCGACCTGGAGACGGCGATCAAAAGTCAGCAGGCGCAGTCGTCGTCGTCCAAGGTGGGCAACGCGACGATCCCGAACGTCAAGTGGGACGACGTAGGCGGCCTGGAGGACGTGAAAGAGGAGATCCTGGACGTCGTGCAGCTGCCAATTAAGCACCCGGAGCTCTTTGCGAGCGGCGTGCGGCAGCGGTCGGGCATCCTGCTGTATGGCCCGCCGGGCACGGGCAAGACGCTGCTGGCCAAAGCGATCGCGACTGAGTGCAACCTCAACTTTTTGAGTGTCAAGGGTCCGGAGCTGCTCAACATGTACATTGGCGAGAGCGAGAAGAACGTGCGCCAGGTGTTCGCGAAAGCCAGAAGCTGTCGCCCGTGCATCTTGTTCTTCGACGAGCTCGACTCGCTCGCGCCCATGCGCGGCCGCGGCTCGGACTCTGGAGGGGTCATGGACCGTGTCGTGTCACAGCTTCTCACGGAGATCGACGGGCTCAGCGGTGGCGGCAACGACCAGGTGTTCGTGATCGGCGCCACGAACCGGCCGGACCTGCTCGAGACGGGGCTGCTGCGTCCAGGTCGCTTCGATCGCCTGCTCTATCTCGGTATCTGCAACGAGAAGGCGGCGCAAATGAAGGTCGTGCAGGCGCTCACGCGCAAGTTCGCGTTCGCGGAAGACGTGGACCTGGGCGATGTCGTGGAGCACTGTCCGCTGAACTTCACGGGCGCCGACTTCTACGCACTCTGCTCCAGCGCGCTCGCGGCAGCGCTCAAGGACCGTGTCGCGGCACTCGACAAGCAGATCGGTGCGTCCTTTCGTATCCGAAGGCTGTGTGTTTGTACCTGCTCATGTGCTTTTTACTGACTCTGTTTTGTGTCTTCTGCTGTGCATCGTGAATAGAGGAGATCAATGCGGAAGACTGCTACTCGTCCAGCCCTATGACGGTGCGCATGCTGCTGAGTCGTCTGCCAGCGGAGGAGCTACAGGTGCCAGTGGCGCAGAGGCACTTTTTGTCGGCGCTGCAGCAAGTGGTGCCGTCCGTGTCGCCCGCGGAGCTACAGCACTACGAGCGCCTGAAGGAGCAGTACAGCTCCAAGCAATAGATAAGCTGAAAAAGCAAAGAAATGAAGTGTTTGAAGCGCGCACATTTGTGAACGACTTCCGATCTTTTGGTTGTAACTTGTAAGCGTCCTGTGGTACCATACCCAGGCAAACGCACACTACAGCTAGTTAGATAAGTCTATGACGACGAGATTACTACTACTGACTCACACTTTCACTGCCACAACGAGCAGTGATCTGATAAATAATGAGCTTCCGGAACGACAGGTATGCAGACGGCTACAAAAAAGTTGCTCTTCACTGCTGCTGGTGCGTGGGTGACGATCATGACCAGAGCCGCCACGTGGTTTCTTTCGCGTATTCCAGCGCCTCTACCCAGTGCTCAGCGTCTTGAGCTGTGGTGGCACGGAAGTAGAGCGGTGCGAGCCCGTCGAACAAAACCTACATATGTAACAAGCGAGTCAGTTTATTATTCACACCACCGCAAAATTAACGGCTGAGTATCGTTCTTCTCACCTTGAACGAATGGCGCCGCTTGGAGTGGATCGCTGCACCGGTGAAGCGAGCCAGCGGGAAGACTTGAGGAGGCGTCTTTGCCTTCCGGTGGACGAAGAACTCCCCAGTCATCACGGATAGCAGGATACTGCACCGTCGCCACGGCTTGAATACGTCGAGTCTAGAAAGCACAAAGCACACAAACGTCAGATAACTCGTTCGTGAGTAGAGAGAATATCAGGCAAAGAATACTTACACAGTGTCACCGCGAATCTGGAGCTCTCCGCTCTGGTGCATGAACTCGAAATTGGGCGCGACCTCGCTTGAGCAACGCGACATTGCCATGCTGGTGAGAAGGGCATCCGAGAAATTGTGGTCGCTCATCCGAACGCATTTGTTGTGACGAGCGAGTGGAGTGGAGAGCAACAACATCTCGCACGTGTCCGAAGTTGAACAGGAGTCCACGGACTCGTCATCTGTAGCAGTACATGAGTACGATTCGTCACGTACTTTGGCATCACGATGCGGCGACAACTTGGCGTCCATGCCTGCAGTCGGAGCCATCTTGCTGTCGCCAATGAGGTCGCTTCGAACCACTTTGCTCACCAGCTTTGCTGGTGCCTTCACAGTAGCAGCCGATACCTGTGGTACAGTCTTCCGACTCGTTTCTTGTGGTGCGGTCTGTTGACATTGCAGCTCTCCAGTTGCTTCAACCGCGTCATTCTCAGCTACCCACTGGCATTGGTCGTACAGCAGCGCGAGCAGCACCACCAGTACGAGCTCTGCAGACGTGAACACGCTTGCGAGCGGTCGGAGTGCGAACACGACGCCTGCTGTTCGCCAGTACATCGCAGCTCGTTGGGTTCACTCAAGTGTCTTCTTGGAGGGGCGTCCGTTCTTGGACTCGTAGCTCGAAGGCAGAGGTCTGTGCGCTTCAAGCCAAATTGCGGAATGGACAGCCGTCGGGTGTGGGCCACTGCCCGCCCTCCTTTTCCTCACTCAGGCGATGAAAGCAGCTGCGTCTACAGCACAGAGATCCAGCGTCAGGTTGAACGGCAACGGACGTTTCAAAAGAAAAAGAGACAGGGCGGACTACGCGCGCGGCTGACATTGGTGGCCCGACACGCCATATCTTCTACCGTATCCTCTGTCTCCTACAAAGCAAGGTGGCTTCCTCTATGGAAGACGATACTGCGAGAGTCAGCTTGAACAGGCAGTTAACCACGTTGGTTGCTTGGTTACTTGATCTTACTTGGGACTAAAGCTCGAGTTCTTCAGTAGGACAGATTCGCGCCTTCCCGTAGTGCCCTCTCATAGTGTAGTGAACAGTATCATTCATGAATAGGGTTGTTGGACATCGAACCTGAGCTGACGTGGACTCTTTCGATTCGAGCTGCATGTACGCCAGCAGCATTGGTGTTGCTGGCGTCAGCGATCCCTTACGATGGCGCGCGTATTACGCGTGCGTCCACGGATTGATCGTAAGCACAAGGCAAGCAGTTTGGACGGGCGTTCGCGTAAAGAACGTTTGGTTTGAGGAAAGATCGGAAAAAGTTGCTGACTGCTGACTAGCATCTCCAGGATTCTCTTCTCCTTCAAGAGCTCCGATTCAAGCGAGCGAGCACCCTTCGATATTGAGAGTCGGCGTCATTTAGATACCGAAATCGACAGATCCAGGTAGACGGAACGTTCGAAAAGAAACCGAATGGCGAGATGTAATCTCGAGCTTCGATATGCAGCATTCATTTCAGGAAGCGAAACAGCAGTAGAGAGCAGATTTTCATCTACTCTTGACTAATGCGTGTCGTGACTTGAGATGAAGATTGCAGCTATGCCTTTTCGACTGGCGTCCGGCAAGCAGCCGAGCAACACGCTCGAAAAATTTAGCCACTCATTATCAAGCGTTGGCTCCCCTCGATGTAACGCCATCACTGTCCGTAACGTCATGATTCGATACAGCGCTAAGCCTCAATAGAGATCTCTTCTGTAAACCGATATAAAATTCTATATCGGTTTGAAAGGGTACCTACTCGCTCGCTTGTGATCAATTTTGCTCGACAACAAAACAGACAAATGAGCGCTGACGATGCGGATGGCGAAGGCGAGGGCGCCGCGAGCCGCATCTACGTGGGCAACCTCATCCCGAAGGCGAACGAGGTGCACCTGAAGAAACTCTTCGCTCGCTTCGGCGTGATCCATAATATCTGGATCGCCCGGAAGGTGAGTGTGCGCTCCGTTGGCTGTCATTGCATTGCGTTGTGTTGCTAAACGGCCACTGCCGTGTCCTTGGTGATGCCGCTGAGTCGCTTATTGCTATGGTGGTGTCTGACGCGTGAATGTGTAAATGCAGCCGCCTGGCTTTGCGTTTGTGAGCTATGAAAGCCCCGATTGTGCAGCGCGGGCGGTCGAGGCGTTCGAGATGGTGAAGGACGGCGAGCACGCGATGGAGATCCTGGGCAAGCTCGTGAAAGTGCAAATGGCTGGCGAGAAAGGCAAGAAGAAAACGACGGTGAGCGGCCAGTCTACACACAAGAGCGACAGCAGCAGTGCTAGTGTTGTAAAGAAGAAGCCTGTGAAAGAAAAGAGGAGAGTCGAGCCACATCGTGACTTGGAGCGAAAGGAGAGTGACGCAGATAGAGACCGTCGCCATTCACCAGTGCGCCGCCGGAAGCGATCGCGGAGCCCGACAAGGAGTAGCAAGAGCAGCGATGACGAAGTTCATAAGCGTCGCTCGCGATCGGTCAAGTCCAACAGCAGGGGTAGAAGAAGAAGCAGGAGCAGGAGCAGGAGTCATCGCCAAAGTCGAAGCCTATCTCGAGATTCTCGTAGTCGACACCACAAGCACCACGGTGACTCCACAGATCGACGATCACGATCAGAGTCGAGAGACAGAAAGTCGAGGCGCTACAGTAGCAGTAGTCGAAGCCGAAGCAGGTCGCGACGAAGTAGACGCAGGCCATCAAGGCGAAGTACGAGTCAGAGCCAAAGCCGAAGGACAAGAAGTAGGCACTCCCGATCGTCATCGCCGTCGTGGAATTAGAGGACCAGCTGCGAAATAGTTCGGCGATACGGGTGACGGCACCATGGAATGAGCTGCGGTGTGTGTGAGTGTGTTGGACTTTTGATTGGGACCGTTAATGGTGTGTCACCTCAGCAACTCACTAAGCTTACCGATAGAACAGATCGCCAAGTGATTGGTCAAGCGCCACAAGCGAGCTGACGCCGTCGACAAGCAAAAACGAAGAGCAGTTCTTGATTTCACCTTCGTCGCCACCATGTAGCGAACTGCCTTCGCAGTTCAAGAGCTTGCTCTCGCAGCCCATTGGTAGCTCACCATCGACGTCCAAGAACTCCTCTTCGTCTTCGATAATCAGGAACGAGTCCGAGTGAATGAGCTGGAGCTCTTCGTCAGCATCGTCCTCATGCTCTTCTGGCTGATTGAGCTTGCTCTCACTTCTGTTGACTTGAGGCTTCATCCCAGCGCCCTCCTCTCTCTCCACTTCGTCCTCCGTATTGAGCGTGTGATGAGGTTTTGCAGGCGCGTGCTCCTTGTCATCTCGCAGCTCGACTTCCTCGTTCAGTGCGTCCATCTCGCCCTCTCCGCCCTTCCCATCTTCAAATGCCAATTCCGAACTCATCCGCTCTCTTGAATCGGTTGGATGTGCGCCTTCAGTCTCCAATGCCGTCTCTTCTACCGATCGCGCTGTATCTTTCAGCGCCTCACCAGCAACCAGCGACTTGGTCTCTGCCAACTCGCTGCCATCCTTTGACTCTGCGATCTCGAGCGCCTTCAAATCAACTGAGCCTGGCTTGGCCATGGTATCCGCAACGCCGGATGGAAACGGGATCTTGCTCTCGCCTCGACCTGGTCGAGAGCGAACCACTGGGGGACGAGCGACCGCATCGACGATCTTGACTGCTTTCTCGGTGCATTTGTCGCTCTCATGATGCTTGGCACCCATCTTCTTCTTCATCTTCTCCTCGGCATGTATTTGAGGCGAGGCAGATTTCCGCTGCTGAGCAGTAGCGTATGCACCTTGACGGGGTTTCATTACTCCAGCAGATGTCTGCTTTGCTGATGCTGCTACTGCTTTAGCTGTAGCTCCCGGCTGCTTGGTGTCTTTTGACTGAGCTTTCGCTTCCACGAGGCTGCTGCGGAGACTCGCGAGCACCGAGTGCTGCTCCACGAGCTGTTGCTTCACCTCCTCGTTCTGCCGCTTGAGCTCTTCGCAGAAGTCGACGATCTTGGCAAGCGCAACGGGATCTGCTGCAAGCGCGTTTCCGCCTGCAGCCATCTTTAGCTCGGAAGTGACATAACCTCGCTCTTCTATTTGGTTGCTTGGATCCGAGGTGTGTGATTTGCTCTCGATGTGCTCAGGTGGGGCCGCTTCGACAAGTTTCGCCTGTTTGGGCGAACGGATTGGCTCTGCATCACCACCACTGTTACGCCTGGCTTCGATGGCTTTCGCTGTTGACACTGGTTCTGGAATAACTGAAACAGTGGCGTCTTTGCTCTCAGGCTCGTCGTCGATCAAGATCTTCCTGCGCAGCTGACGCTGCGCTCTCTTAAACTCGAGCGCCTCCTGCTCGAAGCGCTATTCAGTGACAACACACGCATACGGCATCCTTGTCAGGTGAAGCCCTCAAGAGCTCGTCATGCTATGCTACGTGTACCTTTTGCACCTCAAGCTGCTCCTGCAGACTCTTCGCAAACTCTTCCTGGGTCTGCATCCCGACGCGCCTGCGCCCGTGGCTGCTGGCGTGAAGATCCGCATTGTTACTGTTATTATTGCCCACAGATGGCGTCGTCATCGCTCGCTCCTGGTCCATCTGCTGCTGCTGAAACTGAGGCTCAAGTCCTGCAAACGAGCCCTCGTGATCCTGCCCAGGCGCACTCTGACTGCGTCTCCGATGGGGGCCACCACCACTCTGCTGCTGCTCATACTCCTTCTTCTCGCGGATCTGCTGTTCGAGCGCCTCGCGCCACGCGTCGTTGGACATTTGCTGCACGCCGCGCCGTCCTGGACGCGTCATCATCGTCGATGACTGGTCTCCAGCTATTTGCTGTTGAGATTGCGGATCTTGTGAGTCATGCGCGTCCCAGGCATTGCTGCTGTGCTGCTCATAACCTGCTTCGTGGCCCTCATAATACTGCAGTTGACTGGCATTGAACTGCTGCTGTTGCTGCTCCTGATACTGAGGCCGCGGGTGGACGTCCTCGAAGCTGCGGAAGCGCTTTTGCTGCTGCTCGCGCTGCTTCTTCTCCTCAATCTGCTGCTGCAGCGCCGCGCGCCACTCGTCGTTGGAGACCTGCGAGACCCGGCGCCTTCCGTTGTTGTTCTCGTTAAGGAGGAAGCTCATTTGTGTGCCTTAAGCGGGTCTCTTGGATGGCGGCTGGTAGCCAAGAGACTGGCAGCTGACAGTGGAGGTCTACTTTTGGAGCGATAACCGCCCATGATTGACTTCGATAATACAAACCGAAGACACTCAAGATGGCTGAGCTGAGAACACTCGCTCAGCGTGAAGGCTTGAGCTTCAGCTCACAAGAACTTGCTTGCATTCCTCCTGCTTCGAGAAAAAAGCTTGACTCGTCGTTAACCTTGGACAAGAAGCGTCTTTAGAGGAAGGGTTTAGCACTTTGCGTTGCGATCCTGGTCAGCCAGTGGCCAGCTCACTGCAATGTGGTGAGCACAACCGAAGCTCTAATATCGCCACCTTGAGTTTTGCTTACTCCACGCCAGGTGACGCGAGTCAATCATGCTGTCGGAGAGGTGCGCGTTCGGCACGCGACTCTCCTGGCGTCAACAGTTGCGCGTGACGAGTGTCGACGTGGAGTTCCGAGGGACTGCGGCATGAAGCCGCCCCATTGAGCTCATAGACGAGCTCAATAGTCATCCAGCCGTTCTTGACAGTGGTGACACATCGACCGCGACTGATAATGACGTGCTATATACCAGTGTTGGGATACGCCATCGACCGTCGCGGTAGATCTAAAGCTGCTGTGGACCACTGTTCACTGCTATGATGAACACGATGGCCGGTAGATCCTGGTACGAGACCTGCACGAGCATGTTCTGCACAGTACGTGCACGTGGGCAGGCCCGACACTGCAGGCTCTGCTTAAGGCTCCATGTCTTAATCGCCCGATGGGAGGGAGGGATACGATGTAAAGCCAGAGTTCTCGGTGTGCGAACGAAGATGATGACAGAGCCGTCATGGTCAGTCATCTTCAGTAAGTGTATGATAGAGAACACAGACACAGACACACAGACACACAGATACAGACACAGACACACACAACTCTCACATGCAAAGTAACTGTATGAAGGCTAAAGCAGAGCTACATGCAGAATGGCAAGCGATGCATTGGTTGTCAGGAACAACCGACATCGCTGCCATTGTGACCACCGCCAGTCCGGCAGTAGGGCAATAGCGTCTTTTCCTCTTGTCTTCTTTTCAGTATCGTCTCCTTCTCATCCCTCCCTCCCTCCTTCCCACCACCAGCTTGAACGGCACCTCTCACTAAACCAGCCAGCCAGTTAGCCGGTCTTGATAGTGACGTCACGTCAGCCGTGACTCACAGCAGCACGTCCAGTACCGGTGTACTTCGTCAGCTCTGGCCAGCACTGATGACACTTGAACTTTCATATCAAGTAGACGAAGGGTCTCGGCATAGAAGACTCGACATTTGCAATGGGATATGAACCCATAGACTGCTGTAAATTACTGCTCGTGTACTCGGTCGAGAACCACGGCCACCAGCATCACTTAGCCTGTGATGGTCTCCTCAGGGAAGCGGTTGCCGCACTCGTTGCAGAACTTGTTCTTTGTCGGATTTGCGCTCTCGCACTTGCTGCAGGCCTTGCTGCTCTCAACGGCGCGTCCTTCGCTCGCACGGATCACGTCCCGTAGCAGCTTCATGGCCTGATCCAGCGTCACTCGCTTGCTGGGATCTGCCTCGCACATCGCCTTAACGAGCTCCCACTGCTTGTCATTCAACTCCATCGGACGCGTGTGCATTTGCTTCGTAGTCGCCTTCTCGACGATTACCTGGTCCGGCGTTGCTTGTCCCCACGGCAGCGCGCCCGTCGCGGCTTCAATGATGCACATGCCGAGCGAGTAGATGTCCGACTCGAAACTTGGGAACACGTCACCATTGCTGATCAACTCCGGCCCTTTCCAGCGTACGGCAGTGGTATGCTTCTTAGGGCTTGTGATTGTCGTGTCGTTCGTGTCGTAGCTGAAGCCAAAGTCGCAGAGCT
Source organism: Globisporangium iwayamae (assembly GCA_023336215.1). Lineage (NCBI taxonomy): Eukaryota > Oomycota > Peronosporomycetes > Pythiales > Pythiaceae > Globisporangium > Globisporangium iwayamae. The sequence continues at coordinate 2,660 of JAADWP010000157.1, read as the reverse complement.
TGGCTCGTCCGTCCACGCCGACGAGCAGATTGCTGCACTTGAGATTGTTATGCACGATGCCCTTCCCGTGCAGGTACGAGAGGCCCTCAGCGGCCTCGAGGAAGAAAAGCCACATCTTCTGCTTGTTCTTGTCGCTGTCGCTGAAGAAGTCGGTAAAATTGCGGTGGTCCCCCGCGTCCTCGCAGAGTAGGAACATGGGCGAGCCCACGTAGCACCCGCCTTTCATCTTGAGCACGTTTGGGTGATCGAGACGGTTCCAGAGTTCACCCTCGGCGTAGATCGCCTCCTGAGTCTGTTTGCTGTCCGAGTACATGGACTTGATTACGACCTTGGCCTTCGTGCGCTCGAGCGTGCCGCGGAACACGGCGCCGTACGTGCCGATCGCGAACGGCTCCTGTTTGTACTGGATCTCGTCGCGCGCGACAAACCACACCGGGATGGCCTTGGGGAACATCTTGTAGTGATACTTGAAGTAGGTCTCGACGCTGTTCATGAGCTCGATCTGCTTTTGCGTCTTCTGCGCCACCGTGAGTTCAAATTTCATCTCCGTGAGCGCCTCTTCGAGGCCGCGCTCCGTCAGCTCGTTGTTCACAACGAGCTTGTTGGTCAAGAAGCTTGCAAGTAGCGACTGCTGCTGATCTAGGTCTTGTTCCCAGTGAGTTTGCCACTCGGTCATTTCCGCTCTTGCAGCCAAATTAACCTTTTTAAAGAAGAAATCGAGCCGCTTGTGAATGGCTTCAACCCCTTCGAGGAAGCGCCGATTTACCGCGATGCGCGCCACGAGCGTCTTGCTCGAGTACTTGCGGAAGCTCTGTAGCACGTAGCCCACGAGTTCACCGTAGCGCAGGATCACGTCGCTCTGGATGCGCGCGCCAATGGGTGTGTGCTCGACCTGTTGCCGCAGGAACAGCACGCGGTTGAACACGCGCTGCGCGAGCACTTGGCTCTCCTGCATCGCGTAGCAGAGCTCGTTGAGCATCACGAGCGCCTTCTCCACGGTCAAGTTGAGCATGCCCGGTACGAGGAAGTCCTTCAGCGTGCGCGCGCTCTGCGGCGCCGCTGCCTTCATGAGGCCCATCGTTCCTGAAGGTCGCTGCTTGCTTTTGTAGTTGTGAGCGAGCAAATTGCATGCGAATAAACTTGATCCAATACAAACGCCAAGTCTATTGTTTCAGCTAAAACCGTGCGGTGTTTGGCGGACAGCTGCTGATATGTAGTTTATCGCCGTAACAGCGAGGACAAAGGCTTTGCTGTGCGTAAAATCGACGGTCACACTCCTTCCCTGAAATGGATACATCCACCTTCATCAAGGTGAACGCGTCGCTCAAGCGCGGGGTTCAGACCTTGTATACGAACTCGTCCACACCTTCATGCACTCGCTGGATGCACGCCATCAGCTTCCTGGCCCGGATGAGCTGCCACAGAAACTACTCTTGGCTGAACTGCTTACTGATCCCGCGAAAGGACAATGCCACCAGAGCCAAAGCTCGCTGCGGTTCCTGCAACTCTTCCGCCTTATCGTTGCGCTGCTCAGTGCGCTCCTGGAGGATGTCGAGCACGTGAACTACGCCTCACAGACACGCAAGCAGACCGTCGATCAAGCTCTCGTGTGCGGCCAGATTCCTAACCTCATACGGCTGCGCCACCAGGTTCTTGAGCAGAAAATTGCCGCTGGCGACGATGTCTAGTCACGTGAGTAGTACCATTGCTCCTTCATCACGCTCGTCATGAACACGTGTGCTGTGTTGAGGCTTGACGAACATGGTGCTTGTCGGAGGCAAGAGCGCGTCGATGGATCTTCACGGGGTTGCCCTGCCGCTCGCTCTCTCATTCGCACTCTCGTTCGCGCTCTGAAGGAAATCCCGTTGTCCACGCGGCAGAAAGAAGCCGCAGCCATCCCAAAGACGGCGACGATACACGCACAAGGAGCTTCAAGTTATGGAACAGGAGGGGATGGGGGGATGGGATGACGACATGAAAAAGCACTTTCTTGCAAGCTTTGGTGAAAGCGCAGGCGAATATCTGCCTGGACAAACACAAAACCACATCGCATTTGCGCTTACAAGGAGATCGAGCGACCGAGTGAATGATGGGTACGAACATCATCGAGGCGCTGCAGCTTGCGCAGAGTCTCAGCCTCGAGATGCGCGAGAGCAAGGAGCTCTGCAGCTATGTACTCGAGCGCCTGCAGTTCCTGCAGAGCAAATTGGAGACAGAGGCTACGGGGGTCCAGGCTCTGTTTGCCGATGCGCTCGATCTCTTCGTGCGCTTCCTCAAGCGCTTCTCGGCCAAAAAGCTGCTCCAGCGCATCGCAGCCAGCAGTGCGATCAAACGCGAGGTGCACGCACTCCACGAGAAGATCAACGTCGTGTTCATTGCTGCGGACCTCACCGACGTTCCGCTGATGACCGAGTGGAAGCAGCACGAAGCAGCGGACATCGACACGCAACGCCTCGAGTTGGGGAAGGTCGCCCGCACGCGCAGCAACCTCATGAGCGGACTCTCAGAGAGCACGCTCGTGGAAGCGCTGACGGAGCTCCGGTTCGAGATCGACAGCCACGCTGACCACCCGCTAGAGAATACCGCGTTCTTGACCGATGTGTTCGAGGCGGTGCTCGAGCTTGACAAGAGCATGACGATTCCTCCTGTTCCAGTGTGGT
>JAADWP010000156.1:0-39199 GCA_023336215.1 Globisporangium iwayamae | reverse complement strand
TCCATAACGGAAACGCTTTGATCGGAAAGCCCATAGTGAAGCGGACATCTAGAGCACGTTCCTTTTATGGTGGGTTTTGCTTTTGCATACATGATCCTCTCATACATAAATATTCATACCACGTCAAGCTCGACAGATTTAATCAGAGCGAATTCTGTCGGAAGTAGAACCTCTCCAAAATGATCAGCATTTGCTGGCAGCCGTAGGATTCGAGAGGGAAGGATGTTTGAGATCGATCTGGATGCTCAACTCTCAGGTCTTACTCACTTGGGCTACTGCTGCTGCTTCGAGAACGAAAAGCGTCGATAACACGAGAGCAAATACGAGAACAGTTACGGGCAAGTTCGCAAGACCTTCAAGCAGAGAGAAGAGAGCGCCTTGTCTCCGTGCTTCGCGCGACGATCACATGTACTACAGCTACTACTGTAAACTTTCTATCTCTTTAGATGCCCTTGTTGTACGTGAAAGTCTCGATGCGCTTGCCGCTCTTGTCCGTGAGGTTGCGGAACTGCTCCTCCACGTCGGCGGCCGCGATGGAACCGTTCTGCGGGAAGAGCGCCACGGCCCCAGGCAGCGCGCCCCAGAGGCACAGCGTCAGCACCGCTGTTATAGTTTATAGGTAGATAGATAGGTAGGTATACATACATACACATGGTTACTTGGACAGTATACACCAACGAGAGACGAAGAACAGGTGACGTACTGAGTTCGGTGGCGAGACGCGGGTACTTGGCCTTGGGCATGAGCTTCGCCTTCTTGAGCCCTTCGTACAGGTACGGCGGCAGCAGCAGGACTACACACACAATGTATACACAATCATTCAGTCAGTCAGTTTATCAAGCTTCCATTCATCGTTCACCATAGTCAGCAGAAAGAGGAACGCACTGGGCATTGGCAGCGCGACGCGCGTAAGAGCCACTTGGGTGAGCGACTGGCGACCGGCAGCAACAGAGCGGCCGCGCACTTCGCCGTCGTCGTCCATGATGTCGATGCCCTCCCTGACATACATGATATACATGGGCACACATTAGTGAGTGACCAATGTGAAAGAGTCCAAGACGGTTGGACTTCGCGGTGTAACGTCCATCTCAGTTGGACACTATGACATGAACACGTACGTGTACTCGTTGAAGCGCATGGACACAGCGTTGAAGGCACCAGCGCTCGCCACAGCCACAAAAGGAACAGTCTGCAGTCGCACACACAAGCATAGAGCACAACCCGACAGTCAGTCTCAGTCAGTCATTGATAAGCCCAAAGGTACAGACGATATGTCTCCATTTACATTATCGCGTTACCTTTCGGAGTGCCGAGCGCACGCCCGGCGAGAGCGACTTGGCGGCCTCCACCGCGCGTCCGAGGCCGACAGCCGTGACGCATGACACGATGGACGCCGTCGCATACGATTCTACAAGTTGCCATCACGCAAAGTACAAAGCATTTAGGCATCAGTGTATGGCAGCTGAGGCACTTACAGGAGACACTTGATAGCAGGTGCAACGTACTGAAGATCGTCGAGTTGTCCTGCTCACTGCTGGCATTGCGGTTCGAGTAGTTGAAGCCGGCGTTGTAGCTCTGGTTCACCCACTGCCAGAAGATCGTGTTGCCGAGCTACAGGTTCACCCAACATTCCACAGAGAGACCAAATCGCACCATGAGCTCAACCTATACACATAGACATACATAGCGTAGAACGGCACTCCATGTCGTACCGTTGGCGGCGCGAGGATCATGCCTGCGCAGATCGGGATGTTCACGGGAACGAATGCCGAAAGGCGGAAGTAGAGCGGCAGTGTCTCGCCCGTCTGCGGGTGCACCGCCGACTCGTACACTACAGCAGCAACAGCAGCCAAGATTCATTACAATCGTTGTGTTTAGCACCGAGCATGACGTACGTAGCATAGGACCGTATACACACCTCGTCGCGCGTGCCAGAGCTCGGCGTCGGTCATCTGGCCGGGCGCGATGTCGCCATTGCGGTAGCTCGTGAGCGTGTTCGTCGCGCTCGCAATCTCCTCCTTCGTCAAGAACAGCGCACTGCAGACATACAATTACAGATAGAGGAAGTCAATCAGTAGTAGTGCATACGTGATGATAGACAGCGGAACGCACCTCGGCGACACAAGCTCGACGAACTGGCGCCAGCGGCCAAAGTACGTCGACTGGTCGTACTTTGGCGCCTCTGGCGGTGGCCACAAGGATACACATAGACACATAGGCGCGTACAGTTAGGTACATTATACAGAGGAGCGTTCGCACATGCACATACACAGAGGGGGACGGTAGCAGCGCGTACCGATCGTGAAGGGCGGGACGTCGGTCACCATCGTCTTCCCTTTCGCGGCGATTTTTGGATGGCCAAAGGTGTTTCCCCGAACTTCAAATACAGTACCGACACAAACACAAGCGAACTGTATTATGTCTACTGCGGTATGTGCAGCTATTGATTAATATTAAAAGGATGTGGCCCACATGAATGTACATGTACCCATTTCTCTATGGGTACATGTACTGCACCGTATTTGATTGGCTTGAGGTTGCCAGTCGTGCATACCCACACACGTCGACAGCAGCATAGCAGCACGCTTTCGTCGAGGTAACCGAAGCTTTCAGAGATGAGAGTTTTGGACACGAGTTGCTGAGAAGAGAGGCTGTCGTGTCATTCGTTTGATGGTCTGACATACCTTCTGTATTCGCACACGCTCTCTCCTGCACCACAGCGCTCCTCATCAACAAGTGCAAAGTGGACGGAACTTACGCGACGCTACCGACGAGACACCTCTGTTCCATGCAGTTCGACAAGCACACAGCACTGCTATTGTGCGGCTGCTGCTGAACAACGGCGCTGGTGCGAGTGTCCAAGGCAGCAAATACAACCGAACGGCACTTCACTATGCGGCGACTGCAGCAGATGCGACGCTGTTGATCAAGCGAGGCGCGAGCGTCCGTGCACCGGACAAGTTTCACCGGACACCACGGTTTACAGCTGTGCACTTCTGCCACACTGATGCTGCAGAAGTGTTGATCAAACATGATGCAGACGTGCAAGTTGTGTCGTCCACGATAGACACGCCAGTGAATGTCGCTACGACTTTCAACAGGCTAAAGGTGATCAAGATCCTCGCAGATCACGACGCTCTAATAGACATTGCTTTGCAATCAGCAACACCGTTGTACAAGACTGCACTGCTTGGGTATGGTGAAATCGTGGAGTTCTTATTTGCCAGAGGAGCGCGTGTACGCAGTGACCTATCGCTGCTGAAGATACCGCTGATGATAGCGATGCACGAAGGTCACCTGGGTGTCGCTGTAGACCTGATCGCACGAGGCGCAAGCGTATAGCCGGAGCTGCTCCCAGTCCAGATCAGACTGGTGAGTCTCCTAAGCAGCTTCTGGGCGAATATCAAGTATTCGACTTGCTAATCGCCTATCTCACGACTGTCACGTTAGCGATATGCCGCATCCAAGTGGTGGTCTACAACGTGGGATGAGTGCGCGATCTGAACGAGCATGCGTCGGAGCTCGGTACGTTATGAACGCCAATCATGGCTTTGTTGAGAGATCTGGTGCTACACGTCAAGCGCGCGCACGTCGTCTCGAACCTCAGGTACTGGCTGTCGTACGTGACGATGCTTCGACTGTGGAAGTGGACGCTTCGATCCGCCGGCGACAAGAAGAAAGCGCGCTTGAGACAGCAACATGGACGAGATCAGTTCGAGCGCGTGCTTGCAGACAGCTTGATCACCCTCGAACGCCTCTACACCGAGGCCAAGGAGCTTCAAACAATCTTCCAGGTTGAATCAGAGAAGGAGTCAAGCCTACCCACAACGACGATTGCTACTCTTCGCTACGGGTTCGAGCCTCTGGTAAATAAATCCGACCCTCCTCAGTTAATTCACGAACAGAAAGCGAATGGCGCGGTCGTCCAGATCCCGACCTCTGTCAACATCATTCAGGTGGTGAACCTGACTTCAAGGTTAGTACCACTCGTGGCCGAGGGGAGCGAGGATCAAAGTAACTTCGAAGGTTCTGTCGAGAAGAAACGCGCTTTGGAAGCCAGCGTCGAGCATCGTGAAGGCGAGCACCCAAACACGCGATGGGCTTCGATGATGAGCCTTGGAGTTCATGAGCTTCGAGATCTCGTTGACAGAGTGCGCGGTCGTGATGAGGAGCAGCAGGACGCGAAGCTTCAAATCGATCGATCGGTGTGGACCAAGCTGCATGAGAACGCGCTTGGATTGGTCGCTCTTCATGAGTGAAAAGCGGTTCATGGGAAGCTCGTGCCTCGAGAAGCCATTCTTGAAGAAAGCAGCGATCAGTTCGCCTTGTCGAGTCAAACACTACAGATACACCAGTGACAGGTGGTGACGCGCTGCGACTGAGCGACCATGAAGACCTGGGAGCAGTGTGCTGGAGGTCACCCAAGTGTCTGCAAGGTGCAAATGACCCCTACGACTCGGATGTCTACAGCTTTGGAGTGTGCATCAAAGACCTCGCCGTCGCCCACGAGCGCCAAGCCAAAGATGTTCAAGCCGTCGGCCAAGACTCTAAACTGACAGCCGCTGGCTCGTCAGGCTCGTCCGCCACAATCACGAGTGCGCCGACTAAGACCCCAGCGGCGTCGAGTACCACCAAGACCACTGCGCCAGCAACCAGCAGCTCCCCAGCTTCAATGCCTGCCGCTTCAGGTGCATTTGTGACGGCGTCAGCGGCGCTCTTAGGCTCCTCGCTCGTCGCGATCGTGTACCTGGAGGCCAACTGAGTACCATGTTCGGTCAGTACAGCGCGAATAGTACCCGGGCTTCATAGGTGATTGCAAGTTGATCATGCAAGTATATTCACATGAGTTTTTGTTGCCCTTTACTAAGGTTCGCATGTTAAAACTCTACTCTCTAGTCGCGCTGCAGCGTGAATCCCTTACCCAAATCGATGTGCGACAGTTCGTTGAGCACCTGGTTACCCGCAAGGATCGGCGGGTACTTCGCGATACTCTCTGGGGTCGCGAATTTGCCCAGCGGCTCGAGCGTCGTGTCCGAGCCCGAGTGCGAGAACAGTGTCGAAGACACGCGCCAGAGGCTCTTGCCGGCAGCCTTGCGCTCCTCAATGACCTTGAGAGTGGCCTCCGAGACGATCACTTCGTGGAAACCCGCTTGAATGTAGCCACCGGTGAGGTACTCCATCTGCTTCCCGGCCTGCACGAGCAGACAGCCGTCCGGGATCTTCACGGCAGTACGCGTGCCGTCACGAAGCCAGATGAAGAGCCCCGGGTAACGTGACTTGCCGTGGATCGTCAGCAGGTTGAGGTCGTAGTGATAGGACGCGAGCACATCGTTGAGCGTGTTGAAGCGGTTAAAGTTGCTGCCTGTGGGCGCCAACAAGTGCGGTCCGTAGTTGATGCGCTTGGTGAGCTCGTCCTTCTCGAGCCCCAAACCGATGGCCGCGATCTCGACCAGGTCGCGGATTGCGTCCATCATCTTGCCACCCCACATGTTCATCACGGTCTCCCACTCGGGAAAAGCCTTGGGCACCACGGGCTCAGCGTTGAGCTCAGCGAACTTGGTCTCCGTGGGGCGGTCGCCAATGCGCCAGAAGAAGCGGCTCTTCTTGTCCGCCTCTGGGGGACAGATGGACACGGGCGCGTGCTCCTTGGGCAGCGCGTCGGCGCGCGCGCAGTGGTTACGCGAGTGCTCCTTGAGCTCGGGTGTGACGCCCACTTGGTAGTGGAAGTCTGGCCGCGCGTCCTTGACGAAGTCCGTCGACTCGAAGTACCGCTCCATCATGTTGAGGAACGTGTCGTTGTCGGCGTCCGCGGCGCGCTACGAGATGCATAAACACAAAGTATTCAGTAAGTCAGCTACACACACACACACATCATATTGAGGCAATACAAGGCATTGTCACCGTACCTCGTCACGCAGGCAGAGTACGCCGTACTTGTGCAGCGATTCGGCGGCCTTGTGGCACTCAGCCACGTCGCCCGTGAGCTTGTAGTGCTTGAGGTCGATCACGGGGAGCTCAATCATGGCAGTTGTGTGCTGTGATGTGTGGAGTGTCGCGTGGCGTGTGCAGTTGACTGGCGGATGGCGAATGCGGGAGTGGCGGGTGAGAAGCGCAGCGCAGTCTTTGTCGTTCTGTGGCGCGCACACACACTGCGGCAGATGAGCGAGCTGGTGATGCTCGTGACGATTGGCGGATCACCGCCGCCCGATTCATCGGCACATGCTGTTTGAGCACTCTGTTTCAGCAACTACTGCAGTGACAGGCATGTGATTTAAATGCCTTTTAACTTTGAATAAAACCTATGTACTTGATTCTATCTTATAAAGTTATATATTTATAAAATATGATAAAACTCTTTCATTGTAGATAAGCATTATCAAGTCTGACCAATTTCTATTGTGGGTGAGCTGATTAAATAGATAGTCATCAAACGATTGCATACCTTTTGACGGAAAATTCAGCTAAACGAGTCTGATTATTTGCATACCCTTTCTAAAATGATAGACTTGAAGAACCTGCTGAATGTTAATTTTGCTTGAGTGCGTTTCTATCGGCCCACAGGTTAGCATTCCGCCGATCGCGCTCAGGAACACATTCACGCAACATCACCGCCTGCCAAACCCTCAAAATTCATTTTTGGCGCGAATCGTGCTCAGCGACGACAGAATGGCCACAGCAGCAACGGAGGATACCCAAGCGACGACGCGGCTCTCGTTCCTTTCGCGCGCACCGGATCGTCCAGTGGAACTGGACGAGCTCGAGCGCGTCGGGCTGTTGCGGCTGCGAGTGCTCTGCGCGCTCGCTGCCTGGGTCAATGACGGCTCGCTGCGCCAGGAAATGGAGGCGCTGGACGCCTTCCAGGAGCTCTTTGGCGCAGGTAGCGACCATGCGATGGACACGATCTCGCACTACGCACTGCGCCTTGCATTCTGTAAGTACGTGACTGCAACTCGTAATGCAATACGCTTGATGCGTATGGCGTCCTTGACGAATAAACTATGATGTATTGTCATTTGGTGTGGTGACTGCGTTGTGAGCAGGACGCGAGACTTGATCGAGTGGATGGTGGCGATGGAGACCAAGCTCTTTGCGCTCCGCGTGCATAAACTACAGCCACATAAGGTGATGGAGATCCTCGCCCGCGAAGGCTTTAAGTACGAGGCGCTGGTGAACGGATCACGCCACGAAGCATGGGCAGTCCACACACCTCCGGCGAGCAACAACGGCTCCTCACCAACAACAATCAAAAGCGAGAGCCTGGTCTACAAGGTTCCGTTCCATGAAGCAATTCGGCTCGTCAAGCACCGTCGGGTGCTCCTGAAGAAAGGTATCTGCCTAGTTCCTGCGCACAGCATGCACGTTGTCGCAGAGCACCACTTCCGAATCTCTCTCGAGCAGCAGCTCAAAATCCTACAGCGCGCATTACCAGCAAATACTGAAGCGAATCACTCGTTTGACCGGCTCGAGCCAATCCTGGACCGCTTCGTTGCCCAGTCACGACTGCAAGTGAATGGTGGTGATCGATTTTCACAGCGACGAAGAACAGAGCAGCCGCAGATCACGGCCGAGAACATTGACGTCATGGCGGAGAAGCATTTCCCGCTGTGCATGAGGAACCTGCACCGCAAGTTCCGCGAGAACCACCACCTCAAGTACAATGGGCGAATCCAGTTTCATCGGTTCCTCAAGGGCGTCGGTTGGTCGGTGCAGGACACGCTGCTCTTCTTCCGCAACGAGTTCACGCGTGTCATGCCCACTGCCAAGTTCGACAAGGAGCATGCATACAGCATTCGGCACAGCTATGGCCTAGAAGGTGCGCGCACGGACTACATGCCAGCGAACTGCCAGGAGCTCATCGTCCGTGGCTCCGTGCCGCGCAAGGGTCAGTACCATGGCTGTCCATTCCGCCACTGGGACGCCGCACAGCTGATTGCGGAACTGCAGGGACGCAGTGGACTCTCATCCGCGAAGGCGTTAGAGATCTCAATGCGGGCGACCTCAGGGGACTGCCAAGGCGCGTGTCAGCAGCACTTTGACGCCTCACATCGATGTCCGTACGCCCAAGCAGCTTGGCAGCAGTGGCCACAATCATACCCGCGCAGCCACAACCACGGCCAACAAGAGCAGCAGAAAGCAGCAGGATTAGTGCGAGTGAGTCATCCGAATGCCTGGACTGACGTCAGTCTCCAGCAAGACGGTCGATAACCTCCGACAAGTTCACCAATACGGTACAGTTGTTCGATGGGGCTCAATTATTGTCATGGAGTGGATCAGGAAGAACGAAGATCAGATAAGCAAATGCATTGCCAACTCCAAAGCTACTCCTTCGGGAACAGATACAAACGTGCACACAAACGACAGACGCCCTCTCATTTGCTTCTTAATCAGTGGCGGGCCTTCTGCTCCACCACACGGCGTCCCCTTTCCAACCACTCTTCGCGAGTGATGATGCCGAGCTCCAGCGCGAGCTTGAGGCTCTCAAGCTTCAGCTTCTGCTTCTTTTTTTCGTGCTGGCTCACGAGATTCGTTTTCGCACGGCGCTTGAGACTTGCTGGGTGTTGCTCGCGCGAGGGGGACGACTGGGTCGAGACTTGACCAGCCTCATTTTGAATATTGCTGCTTCTCGCTGCGCTCGATGTGTCATTTGATGGTGGTGCAGTCAACGTAGCGCTCGGTGTACCAGGCAACACAGACCCGTGGCTGCGTACAGCTGCGTTCAATTGCTCGCTCTTGATGACAGCAGCTTCGGTACCAAGTAGATGGCCATTATCGCTCAGTGGTAGCGCGGATGTAGCAGCTCCGTTCTCACCTGCGCTCCTCACTGCTGCTGCTAGGTCTTGCAATGCATGCGATAAGTCTGTCGTCGTGACAATCGACTTGGCCTTCCTGCCGCAACAGCTCGGGCCACTGTTCACCATTATGTGATTCTCGAGAGCGATCTGAGCTCTGAAGCGAATTTTAGCCCGCTCGTCATCCGAGCTGCTGTCCGAGCTACTGTCTGAGCTACTGTTCGAGCTGCTGTCTGAGTTGTCACAACATTCTCCGCAATACACGCAGCGCTCGAGACGCTCGCTGTCGTCGGAGGTGGTGGCATCGTCTGAGCTGCTGTCGCTTGAGAGTGAGGTGTCGCTGCTGTCTGTCACGGTTCTGTTGCTCTCGCAGCCACAGCAGTGGCTGTGCTCAATGGCGACTCGACGCGGCATGTCGAAGACGAGCTGTGCAATGCTGGCGAATGCGATCCTGTCAGTGAAATGAAGTGGAAGACTGAGAGAAGGAATGCTGTGCCACATTTTCTTTCACTTGAAAGTTGTATGCGAAGCGTGGTGTGGCAGGATGGTTAGTGCAGTGTTGCATCTCGATTCCAGAAGCTCGCCTTACAATCGCTGGTGGGGCAGCACACTGCTTGTTGTCTTCCTGAACCAAGAAGCAGGCGCAAGGTTACGAGTCCGTCCAAATCGAGCTGGTTCGTGTAAGCACAATGATATCGGTACTCAATGCAATAGACTACTGCAGTCAAATGATGAGTCTTAAGAGGAACGAAATCATATCAACAAACAGTATTGAATATAAAACACATCCACAAGCACGAGAGCTAGCCTCCCTTAAATCCACGTCAGAGAACGTTTACCAACCTCAAAGAGATCAAGTCAAACGGTGCCTCGCTGTGCCTTCCACTTCTCGACGATGAACCCTCCTTCTTTAATGCACTCTGCGTTCGACATCACATCAAGTTCACGTGCGAGTTTGAGGTTCTCCAGCACTAGTTTCTGCTTCTTGAGCTCCTTCAGCTTCTCGTCGTTCGCTTTTACACGGCGCTTGAGGTCTCTGTCATATTGCTCTTGTACGATGGACTGACTCGACTCAACAACAGCAGATTCGCTGTTGCTCGCAACGGGGTCGATCTGTTGCGTTTGTCGATCTAACGGCGCTTGCAGGATGCCATCTCCTGAGCTCAGCGAGGCGCTTGGTACTGTTGTGTGTGCAGTAGCAGCGGGGGAGACTGCAGAGGGCCTTGCGCACGGATTGAGCGCAGACATGGAACTGAACGCCCGTGGCACTCGAAAGGTATTTACGAGCGGAGGTTTCACTGTCGTCACAAGAGGCGCGACTGGGGAAGGCCGAGAGATGGCTACGACTGGTAACGCTGATTTCCTGTACTTTGGATCTCGAAGGCCCGTGCGCATGCAGGTTTTCAGAACTGCTTGCTCCAGCTGCACGTCTGGGAACTTTGCTTTGAAATCTTCATACACCTATCACAGTCGCATTCAACCAAAACAGCGATTCACATATTAGTCTCATTTGTGCATCACACACAACAACATTGAAAGCCACCAGCGTACACGAGCAAGCCGAACTCACCTTCTCCCACACGACGTACGGGAAGTACTGCGTGAGGTGCTTTTTCCGCTTGGCTCTGTCTGCGCAGTAGTCGCGAAAGTGCTTTCTGTACGAGCTCACGAGCTGTACCATCTGCGCGTCGCTCACAGCGGGCTTCTTCACGGCTTCGGGACCAGTGCCCACAGCGAGCGCGGCCGCGACGTCGCGCTGGTGCGCCTCGTCGCGCAGCTTCTGCTCCTTTGCAGCGGTGGCGCGCCGCGCATCCTCCTTCCTGGCGCTCTTGACCAGGTCCTCGCTGTCGCTGTCGCTTGAGAGGCAGATTGCCGTCGCTCGACTCACCATCGTGCGATCTGCTTGTTTGTGTGGCTTCTCGCGTGTTCAAAATGGCAGCTTGACTGGGATTTTGCCAGCGAGAATGGCGTGGCGTGGTACAGTGTACCAGGTTTAAATTGCTTTCCCGCTGTAAGTTTTGTTACTTCAGGCACGTTGAAGCCCCCAAAGCGTGACACGCAACTCATCTATTTAACGACACAAGCCAGCAACGACGATCGCTCCTTGCTCCATGCACTCTTCGCACGTAATGACGCCGAGCTCCAGCGACAGCTTGAGGTTCTCAAAGACCAGCTTCTGCTTTTTCACCTCCTGAAGTTCCTGTAGCTTCGCCACGTCCTCTTTCGCGAGACAGCGCTCGAGATTTGGGTGCTGCAGACTTTGCAGACACGAAGTCGACTGGCTAGGCTTCTCGACGGACTTCACTGGACTAATGCTCGATGCAATGCTTCTCTTGGTAGCACTTTGCGGTGATGAAGCAGCCGTGGGGGATCGCTATATCAGCACACGCAGGCGCTTCTCGCTCCCTCCTGAAAAAGAAATCCACCGCTTGCTGCAACAGATCCGCTGTACTTTGCGAAAGATCTTCTGTCGCACCCGGTGTCGCTGGTGGTGATGCTTCAAAACCTGGTGAGGGCTGGACTAGGTCTACTGGGAGAACGATTTCAGAAGTACTATTCACCGTTGAGCTGAGTGCACCGTGAGCCTACATGAGTGGAGATCCGATAGCCGACGCGGAGTTACAGTTGGCTCCTTGAGTGTCTGACGTGTGTGATATCACCGCCGACGAGTCCGAGCTCGCGTACGGGCACTCAGCTGCTTGGCAACACGCACGAGAGAGAAAGGGAAACGTCAGCTGACACAATACGATGGAGTATCCACTGTACCTGCCATCGCACGGCGACCAGGAAGATCTTCAGCAAACACTTACACCCTTCCGAGTCGCCTCGGTTGATATACACACGCTGCTGCTGCACGAAGTACACATCGGTCGTCGCCTGGTGTGTTTCCTGTATACCAGTAAGTAGCAGGCACAGCCGTTGGAGTGAAATGCACGTAGCCTTGTTGAGCACTCTGTGCAGCAGCATAGTGCTGCTGCTGACGGTGGAGCGCTTGCTGTAGCGCATGAGCTTGTTGCTTGGCATATGCTTGCTGATACGCAAGGAGCTGTTGCTCTCGTGTGCGCTCGTCATCGCGCTCGCTCTCACTGTCTAGACTGAGATCGATCGCCCTCCATCACGTCACCATGGTTCGTTCCTTTCCTTCTTGTGCAAAGTGAATTTTCAAGTGAGCCTCGTTGCTGCCCTTGCAGTGAGGGCGACGACGAGCTCGAGTTTCTGACAACTGATGCATGCGAAAGTACTTGCTGCTCACTATTAGAGACGTCTCCCACCGCTTGCCCCATCACAGACACAAAAGTGTTCCGAGTTGTCGCTGTAGCCCTCGCCATTGCTAGCACTGGGCCGTCTTGCTTGCGCTCGACCTGTGAAATCTCTGCGAGAGCCGAGTAAATACACACTGATTGGCAAGGAGTTGTCTTTTGGTTCATTAGCTGAAGCGAGACTAGTCGATCGGATCGTCGTGCCTGACGATCCGCGTCAAGATCTCGACGCAGGTAGGTTCGCAAAATAGATGTTTATTTATCAAAGCAAAGAGCTCGGGGGCTGAGGACGAGTCATAGCGCAGTGAGATCTTGAGATTCTCGAGCGGCGTCTGCACTTTCATAGCTTTTGCTGCTCAACAGGTTCCCCTTGCGCGACGATGTTTGTGCTTGCTCGTTTCGATGATGCGGCACTGAAACTCTTTGTGGTGCTCACCGCTGGACTGGACACGGGTAATTGCTGCTTTCTGCTGAGACTGCATTCCGCCACTTGCTGTAGAGCAGCTTTACTCATCTAATTGGTCATACACCATCTTGGCGGTGCTGTTGTTAACGTTGCCAACACGTTCACTCTTGATTTGTGGTGGAGCTCCAGCGAAAACCGAGTTCCTGCTGAGCGGTGGAGCATTCTCGTTCCAAGCAGTGACTGGAGCCGACTGAGTCCGCTGAGTGGTCGCCACTTGCACGATCTCAGGCTCGATAACCACAGTAGAGTGGTAGACAACTGGAACCGACACAAGCGGAGGTCTGATAGCCGTCGCCGAGACAAATTCTTGAGTGGCTGGCGTGTGCATAAAGCTCTCAAACTTCATCGCCGCTGGCTGGGGGGATTCGTAAGCTCCAACAGCTGCTAGACGAACGTAGGACGGCGGTGGGGACGGTGGTGGGGACTCAATATCCATCAGATAGTCTTCACGGATGTAGTGTTTGAGGATCTCTGGCGTCAGGTGGACGTCTGGGTACTCCGCCCGGAAGTCGTTGAGTATCTGAAGGAGTTCAAGACCGAACAACAAAGAGAGAAAGAGGAACGAGGGCCATATCAGCAGAAGAGTGAAAAATACAAAGTGGGCTGGTGATAATCACAACTTCACCGCACCGCTCGCCGCGTCGCAATCGGCAAGTTCTCCATCACGCGATTGCACTTCGCCGTCTCAGCTCTTATGTCAGAGTCGGAGGTCACTAGCGTAGGAGGCACTGTCGTTACCTCTTCATACGTGTGCGCGGGAAATGATCGAGACTCCAGCGATGATGGTGATGAACGTGGAGATTCAATGTCCATATCAGAATCCTCACGAATGTACTTTTTCAGGATCTCCGGAGTCACAACAACCTCTGGGTGGTCCTTCCGGAAGCTCAATAGTATCTACAAGAGTTTCGACGGAGAGAGATACGAACTAGTGGTCAGCAGATGAATGGCAACACAACATAGTCACAAGTTCATACAACCAACCACACCTGTCGCTTCGTTTCAATTGGGAAGCTCTCCATCACGCGGTCGCATCCTGCAAAGTCGCTTTTGTAGTCACCAACCACAGGCTGCTCACAGGTCATCGTTGCGGTTGCTAGGGTAATATTCATTCCTTGTTGCTGATGGGTGTGGGCCTGTTGCTGCGCAGCAACGAATTCTTGCTGAGCCTCAGCTTGCAGACGATCGAACGTTTCTCGCATCGAGAGTGATTCTAAGGCAACGCAGTTATTCTCCTCGATCATCGCTTGCTCGTATTCGTGCTTTTGTTGCGCAGAGTACGCGTGTTGGAACGCGTGCGTTTGCTGGAATGCAGTCATTCGTTGGCGAGCACGCGCGAGCTCCGCGGCTTCAGCATCCTGAGTAGCGCGAGCCTGCTGGATTGCGCGTACTTGTTGCAAGGCTTGCACATGCTGGACGCGGGCCTGCTCTAAAGCGCTCGAAGCACTCGATGCTGCGGCAGTGTGCTCTTGGACTATACGCGCTCGAGCACTTGCGACTTGAGCAGCACGGGCCTGAGCGGCATGAACTTGAGCGGCGTGCACTTGATCGACGTGTGCCTGAGCGGCGCGAGCTTCTCGAGCGCGAGCGTCGCGGCCTTGAGCACTACGTGCTTGCTGTAGAGCTCCTCGTGCTTCGGCTGCGTGGATGGCCGCCGATTGCTCCGCACGGCCATTGCTGCAGTAGCAGCCTAGGCCGCAGTTGCTCCTTCGATGGAAATCCTCTTCAGCGTCCCCGCTGCTGTAGCTGTGATAGCCTGGATCTTCGTCGCCGCTGGCGAGCGTGTGGGCATCCTCCTTGTATGCTTCTTGGCTGTAGTTCTCGTCCTCGCAGTCGCTCTCGTCTGCGAGGCTGATCGGCGTCCGCTGCGTCGTCATGATGGTGTCTTCTTTCCTGGAGGTATTTGCCGTGAAAGATCGAGTTGCAGTGTGAGACTGGGAATCTTTCAGCGGGTGAAGGAGCTACTTACTTCAGAGGGCAGATTGATGGACTCCAGTTTGATGGACTCCACAGTTTGACCAGCCGAGGCTGGTTGCGTTACTTCTTCACTCCTAATAAGCTGGAAGGCGGCTTCAACCTGAGTTGAAGCCATGCCGTCTGCAGCTCCTGGACATTTGGGAGAACGACCTGGCACTATTCCTTCACAGAGCAACAGGAATTAACGACCACACGGCGACCCAGTTCAGTGCACTCTTCACTCGAGATGAGACCGAGCTGCAGCGCCAACTTGAACTTCTCCATTGCCAGGTTCTGCTTCTTCAGCTCCTGTAGCTCCAGTCGCTCTTCCATTTCTCTGACGGCGCTTGCGGATCTCTTGCTCTCCTAATGCAGTACATGACTGGACAATAGATCCCACTGCGTCGACGCTCACAGTGCCCGTCGATGAGTCGCTTTGTAACGCCAGATCACCCGCAGTTATCACTGTTGGTATCAAGCGAAGCGGAACCGCCGAGTTGGGTACCCTAGTTGCTGCATTCGCTGCAGCTGGCGGTGGCAGTGGAGCCTATTGATCCACGCCAAGACCATGGCGTAGGTACATTTTCAGAATCATCGACGTCAGGTGCACGCTCGGGCACATTCTCTTGAACTCTGCAAGCACCTGCACGTGATTTAAACCACACAATCAGGATAAGACGATGAAGAAGCAGTAGAGCGACACCAAGAAATCCAACCAACCGCATCTTCTGACGGGAACAGCTTGAGCAGTTGCAAGTACTGGAGAGGCACACACATCTTGCAGCACATGCGAGCTTCTTGTTTGGTGCAAGCTTGCTCGACGCGTGCCTGTTCATCTGCGCGGACTTGCGCTTGCTTAGTCGCCCGGGCTTGTTGAGCCAAGCGCGCTCGTTGGGCGCGGGCTTGTTGTACAGCAGCTTATGACTGGCGAAGTGCTCGCAGTTGCTAGAGCACCGCTGCTTGCTGGGAGGCCCGTTCTAGTCTCTGCAACCCTTGTACCTGCCACCTGGCGCTTATAATAGCACCATAGCAGCCCGGGCCGCACTCGCTTCGGCGATGGTACTCCTCTTGCGCTCTCGCGCTCGCATGCCGCTCGACGTTGTACTCGCTGAAAAGTTGTTTCGTTCGCTGCTTTCGTCGTCGCTCCCACCGCCACCTTCCCAAAGCTTAAGCTCCATCGCCCGCCTCTCGATATTGTACATGCTGTAGTAGTCATCGGAGTCATCACCGTCGCTCCTGTCACTGCCGCTGTCCACGAGATCGATCGCCGTCCAGCGCGTCATAATGGCGGCCGCCCTTCCTACCCTCAGGTGCTGAATCCTCACACTGCTCACCCAAAAAGAGCACTGACTTTGATTATCGTACGAGATGAACCACACCATTTTAACTTTATTAATGTATAAAGAGTGGTGTGGTTCACCAAGTCGAAGCAACTTCTGAGTGTTATCCATCAGGTGAAGCCATTCCACGTCCGAGCCACGGAGTCGCTCCCTCCAGTCAAGATCAGCGCTCAACTACTTGCTCTGTATACTATGGCAGTAAACGAAGCTGCTGTAGCAGGTGAGTCACGGGTTGGTGATGGAATTGCTAATGCCGTTGGGCACGGTAATATCAGTCGATCCACCTAAGACCAAGTCGCAAGTACGCCTTCAGAATATGTGGCGCTTGGTGCACGCTCGGGAATGTTGTCTGGAAGTCTGCATGAACCTGCACGAGCATGACAGAATACACCCAATCGCTTGTTAAGGAACCAGTTGTAGTGCAGTACGAGCAACGAGTAAATAAACCATCGCACCCGCTGCCACACGGAAAGTGGAATCAGCTCCGTCACACGATTGCTGCGCTCGTACTCTGTCAGGTAGTGGCTGTAGGAGACCACGAGGTGCTTCACATGCGCGTCAGTCATTGACTCCTGCATGCCCACAACACTCGTTGCAGCGCCCGTTAGCCCAGTAAACATTGTTATTGAACTGGCTTGCAATCTCCCTTGCAGGGGGCGTACTTGCTGTGCCGCGCGAACTTCTTGTGCAGTGCGTGCTTGCTGTGCATGCACTTGTCGTTCAGTGCGAAGTTGCATTTGTTTGGGCTTGTTGTCTAGTGCTTGTGTCACTAAATGGTTGGAACCGCACTCACCGCTGTAATGGCGTCGCTCTTCATCGCACACGTTATCACATCCATGATTTCCGTCGTCGGCGTGTCTGTTACTGTCGCATATGGACAGCGAGCCGCACCGGTGACTGCGCTGATACTCTTCCTCTGCTCTAGCGCTGCCGTCGTCGCTTCCGTAGCCCTCGTCCTCGTCTCTGTCCTCACTCTCCGAATAGTGGTGTGATTCACTCAAGATGAGGCACCTGGCAACTAATGTGTCCGTTCCCAGTCAGCGCCCACCCATTTCCAGTGCATTATCAGTACACATCAGCATCCTATTCATTGCGGAAACATTGATCCTATAACCACCTAGAAAAGCGACAATCACCAAGCTCAATAGCCAACTTGGTACTCTGTCAGGTACACATCACCCGCGACGTTGACTCGTTTCGGGGGATTGAACAGACTTGCTCCCTTCACTCACTCCCATGTCTCGACTTCGCGACAACCCATCTCCAAACTCTGAGCTTCGGTGATGAGACCGAGCTCGCGCGCGAGCTTGAGGTTCTCGAGTACCAGCTTCTGCCTCTTCAGCTCCTGTAGCTCCAGCAGTTCCTCCATCTCGTGGTTGGGCTTGAGGCTTCGTTGGTGCTCACTTTGCGACTGACTTGACTTCGTAGCAGGTCCCACTGGGCTAATGCTCACAATACCCGCCACTGAGTCACTCCGTAGCGCTGTGATACCAACGGGGCTCACTGCAGCCGTTTCTTGTTCAGTATTGCGAGCGTTCGTTGACACTTGCTGCACCAGAATCACAGTGCTGCTCAAGGGTGATGCGGTAGTTATCTTCGTGGTTGCTGGTACTGCGTTGACGTGTTCACGCTTAACAATGAAGGAAGAAGTGTCCACGAAGTTACGGCTGTGTGCTGGTGCTGGCGTGCTCTGTGTCCTGCCATTTGCTGGAGTTTGTGTCGTCGGCTGAACTGGAGCCACTCGTACGATCTCTGGCTTGATACGCACAGTCGACGTGCCGGGGATCGCTGTTGTTGTTGCGATTGGCGTTGGGCGAGCACCGGGCGGCAAAGACGCAGCTGAACGGTGAGTTACAGTCGCTGTACTCGCTGGTGAAGGAGCAGCGGTTGTCAATGGAGCAACTGCTGCTCGTGGCATTGGTGGTGTTTGCTTATCCACCTGAAGTTCTCGGCGTATGTAGGCTTTCAGAGCGTTCGACGTGAGTCGGACTTCTGGGAAGGTTGTCTGGAAGTACGCAAGCACCTGCATCAGTGTCAGAAAGAGACAAAGTGACCACACACACATACAAAAGAACGTCAGTCATGTCAAACAACATGAAATAGATCCTATAGACAGAACGCCACAAAGCAAAACGCACCTGCTTCCATACGGGTGCAGGAAAGAGCTCCAACACACGACTCGTTTGCGCGTACACTGTCAAGTAGCGTCGGTAGGCGCTCACGAGCTGCTGCACATGCGTGTTGGTCATTGTTACGCCACTGGAGACCACATCATTCACCAACTCGGTCGCTGTTGTCGCTTGGTTGGATTGCGCTCCCTGCTGCACTACACGTATTTGCTGTGTAGCGCGAGCTTGCTGTGAAGCAGTGGCTTGTTGGGCACGCTGTTGTTGGGCGATTCGGGCCTGTTGTGCACGGGCTTGCTGTGCCAAACGAGCTTGTTGCGCTTGATATGCACTCGCCTGTTGTGCCAAACGAATTTGTTGGGCTTGTAAGGTACGAACTTGTCGAGCACCATGCGCTTGTCGTACGTGAACTTGTTGGGTAGCACGTGTTTCTTCAGTACTACGCGCTTGCTGGGTTGGTCGTGCTTGCTGGGTAGCGCGAGATTGTTGGGCAGTAACGTTCGTCTGACGCACGGTATTTGCTTGCTGGGGTACGAGTATCTGTTGAAGAGCGCGTGCTTTCTCTATCGCCTGTTGCTGATATACAACGCGTGCATGTTGGGACGTGTTCAAAGCATTCGGCGCTATAGTAGCAGACGAATGGTAGCCACTGCTGGTTTGCACAGTGCGGGCTTGAGCTGCGTGGACGTACGTGGCGTAATTTTGAGCGAAGCTTGACTGCTGTAATAGAACTGCCGACTGCTGTAATGCAGCCGCCAGCTGCCTCCTGTCGCCACCACAGTAGTCAGGATCGCACTTACCACTGCGATGGTACCGGCTTTCCTCGCACGCGCTCTCACACTCGTGCTTGCTTCCGTCGTTATCGTAATTGCTGCACTCACTGAGGGACGAGTTGCAAGAGTCGCGGCCGCACCGTCGAGTGCGATGGTACCGGGCTTCCTCGCAGCCGCTGTCACACTCGTGGTAACCGCCGCGTCCGCCGTCGCAGTAGTCGCGACCATCCTCGTCGCTCGTCTCCTCTTCGCCGCTCTGGTAGTACTCCTCCTGGCTGTTGTCGTCGCTCTCGCTGAGCGCACTGAGGTCGATCGCCGTTCGTCGCGTCGCCATGGCTTCGCTGCTTTCCGTCTGTCTGCTCTCCTGGATGATGGCAAGTTCAAACGGGCTCTGCGGACACGCTTGCTACTACTTCACGATGAAAAGCGGACACACTTACTTTGGCACTTCAGCGCCGAAGGATCAGGGAGAAGTGTGGTCCCCATGAGTGACATACACTCCTCTGAAGTGCCAAATCAGATCTGGTTACGTTGTTCTCGCTACTTCATCTGTTGTGACTCATTACGAGTTTCGTCCAGCATGGCTGTCTGTGTTATATATCCAGTGACATCAAGCACATTTGATCTGTCGAGGCGCTGTTGAGATACCATCGCCTTTCGACCCGCTTGCTCAGTTCACGTGAACATCTCGACCACGCTGTGCCTTCGTTCGGTGCACCCTTCGTGAGTGATGAGCTCCAGTTCCAGCTCGAGCTTGAGGTTCTCGAGCATCAGCTTCCGCATCTTTAGCTCCTGTAGCTCCAGCAGCTCCTCTCTCGCGCGACGGTGACGCTTGCGGCTTCGCTGCTTCTTCTGCGATTCGTTCGGATGGCTAGCATTCTCGACACGTCCCGCTGGACTGATGCTCCCGATCCTTGTCGGTTCATCGCACTGGAGCTCTTCGCGAGTCATAGGCCCGGGTCTCAACTCGAGCTGAAGGTACTCGAGTATCAACTTCTGCTTCTTCAGCTCTTGCAGCTTTACCAACTCTTCACGGCGCTTGAAGGAACGGTGTGTGTCTCCGTGGCTCATGGGACTGAGTCCAGACGCTTTTTGCTTGCGAATACCAATGCTACCTGCCACCGGATCGCACGAAGGTGCTTCTTGCTTCCTGTTGTAATAGTAGTTCGTCGCTTGTTGTATCCGAGTCACGGTCTCGTTTAAAGAGTTGTCCGAAGCGCTCGCTGTTGCTGCTGCGATCTCGACTCGTTCACTCTTGACGTGTACAGTATCGAATGGCGCATCTCTGCTGACACTTGCTGGAGTCGGCGCCGGATATACTGCAGGCACTAGTACACCTTCAGGCTTGATATACTCTGCAGACGAGCTGGATACTGTGGAGATTGCTGGCACGGGTGCTGCAGCTGCTGCTACTGCTTGGAAAGACGGCTGGCTCTCCACTCCAAGACCCTGCCACAGGTAGTCTTTCAACTGACTCGGCTGAACACGCATTTTCGAGAACGTTGTCTTGAAATCGACGCGCACCTTTCAAGAGATCACGAAAGAAACAACACAGAAAGAGTTAGTCGTTATGAGTGGCGAGAGTCAGAGCTCCATCATGACTAGTAGCCCCGCACCTGCTGCCACACAGGTAACGGGAAGAGCGCTGTTACGCGCTTGGTCCGTGCGTACTCTACCAAGCGACGACGGTACGAGTCCACGAGATATCCCACGTGCGCGTTGAGCATGGTCTTTGTTGCCTTCCTCGCACCGTTCACCATCAGAAATCCCATGTGTTCGGCTGGTGCACTTGGAGTGAAATAAACTCCCTGCCGGAAGTTCTGTGCGCGCTGAAACGCATATCCTTGCTCTACAGCATGAGCTTGTTTTGTAGCGCAAGCTTGTCGTTGCGCGTAGGCTCGTTCCTGGGCGTACAACTGCTGATGAGTGTGTGCTTGTTCTTCAGCACGAGCTTGGACTTGGTGAAGCACTTTTGCTTCTTCAATCACTCTTGCTCGCTCTTGTGCTTGTAGACGAATCGCTTCTGTTCGCTGTTTGGTCCGTGGAGGAATCGCTCTTGGTTGCAGCTGGGCTTGTATTTGAACCGCTCGTGCTTACTTTTGGGCTAGTAGATGCTCTGTTCTGGCTTGAGTCACGTGGGCGAGAGCTGCACGGGTTTGAGCGACGCGATCGTGAGCAGAGGATCGGGACGCCCTCTTCCTCGAGGTGATGTATTCTGGACTCACTGCGTTTATCCATCTCGGAGTCGACGAGTATCCGCACACATATGTCTGGCCTGCGATGCAGCTCCAGTATCTTCTTCTCGACTTGAAACAAACAAGAACGGCACATGTGAGCCAAAACCAATAAATCATAACGCCATAGAAGCGCGACAAAGCTGGAAACGAACCTCGCTGCTGGTAATCGTGTACATGCACACATTCAGCGTGTCAATCGTCACGCTGAAGTACTGCATGAGATCCTCTACGGACGATCTGCCGCGGTGTTCACGCTTGCACTTGTTGTTGCCGCACCTCACACGAGGACTTGGCCGCTTTTCACAAAATCTGTCAGGAAAATCGAGCAGCTCCACGAAGGAATCGACTAGCTCTGGGCTTTGGAGATGCTCGGCGGAAAGAAGATTACCAGAGCGAGGGAAATGACAGCGACACGTGTACGGTCCGTCCGATGGATCTGACTCGACCGGTTCGTCGCAAGCACTCCCAGATGGAGATTCAGAGCCGTGGGGGACTGGGGTTGACATCTCAGCTTCGCGCTCGTCATTGATCTCTTCTTGGTTAAAGAAGTCGACTGGGTCAGTCGCTGAGTACGAGACAGGCGCTGTGTCTGTTGGATCTGGACTGGGACTTGAGTCCGAAACAGGATCGGAACTGGGCTTTGGGTCCGAAACAGGATCGGAACTGCGCTCTGGGTCTGGAACGTCATCGGAGGTCCTAGGTGTCTCCATCTGGAGCGCTTGTTTGTAGCTGCGCCGCAGTGTCGACTGCGACACCTTGTAGATGGCTGCACACTGGTTCACCGTCCATTTCGGCTGCTCTGAATGAAGCTTCGATAGCAGAACAGTAGATCTCACCATGTCGCTCGTAACCTTTCGTTTCTTTCTACTCGACTGCTCTTCGGCTGGACCCGATACCGTGGACTCTGCTGATGCACAAGCGAGGGTGTTGATCAGTAGGTCCACTGCCTCTTCACTCTCAAAGATGCGTGATTTTCATGATTTCAGCAAATAATCATGACGGTCGCTTTTTCGACGCTGCTTTCGAAACGTCGAAAATAGCACAGTCAAGGCCGATTTTGGCTGCAAGCCATTCGTCTGTGCTGTCTGATCAGCAGCAGCAATGATGAAGAAACAGAAAGTGAACATGGGCGACGACGCGTCCACCGCATTTGTTGCCTCCGCTGCTGACATGAGCCCACGAGCCAGCATTACTGCTACAGCATCTACTACTACTGCGGATGCGAAGCCCATCGACGTCGCCTCCGTCCGCGATCTCGACGCGCTGACGCTTGCGGCGCCGCACGTCGACGCGGCCAAGCTGCTCGAGATCATCACGGAGCTGCGCCAGACCGCCGGCGCCAGTATGTCCTCTACTTACACACTGCGAAGCGCTGCACTCGCTTCCAACCACCAATGCGTGCAGTTATCGAACTGATTGTGTGTATGTATTGCTGTGTATCGCAGAGACGGTGAACACTGCGATCGCCAAGGTGATGCGCCAGGATCCGAATGAGCGCGCCGCTGAGTTGCAGAAGCAACACAACAAGGTGAAGAAGCCCAAGCAGCAAAAGAAGAGCCGCGGCCGCGAGTTTTCCATGAGCAACTACAAGAAGCGCTTCGTGGCGATTAAGTTCCTGTACCTGGGCGAGCGCTTCGCAGGCTTCGCGCGCCAGGACCACATGGAGGACACGGTCGAGCGGTACCTCATCGACGCGCTCGTGCGCACGAAGCTCATCGAGGGAGACATCGAGCAGTGCAACTACAGTCGCTGCGGGCGCACGGACCGCGGCGTGAGCGCCTTTGGCCAGGTCATCGGCGTCACGCTGCGCTCGAACCTGCCGATCAACGCCGAGCTCGTGGACCACGCGAGCATCGACGACGTGCGTCCGGGTACAAAGTTCCGCATCAAGCTGCCGTCGGGCGACCTCAAGACGATCACCGAGGTGGACTACCCGACGCACATCAATCGCGCCTTACCAGAGGACATTCGCGTGTACTCGGTCATCTCGTCGCCGACGCCGGACTTTAGTGCGCGCTTCGACTGCAAGGCTCGCATGTACCGGTACTTTTTTCTCAAGAAGGACATGGACATTGCCAAGATGCACATGGCAGCCCAGGACCTCGTGGGCAAGCACGACTTCCGCAACTTTTGCCGCATCGATACGAACGTCCATACATTCGAGCGCGCGGTCATGTCGTTCGAAATCGTCAAGTGCGAGGACCACATTGCAGTGGATGAGGGCCAGCAGATGTACCGCTGCGAGGTGTACGGCCGCGCGTTCCTGTGGCACCAGGTGCGCTGCATGGTGCAAGTGCTGTTCCTGATCGCGTCTGGTAAGGAGGACCAAGGGCTCGTGAAGCAGCTGCTCGATATTAAGCAGACGCCGCGCAAGCCGCAGTACGACATGGCGCCCGACGCGCCGCTCGTACTGCACGACTGCTTCTTTGACGACAGCGTCCAGTTCGAGTACGTTGTTGAATCCTGTCCATTCATTTTGCTGTGGTGTCGTCGCTATACAAAGAGCTCATTTCCTGACGCAAAACTGTATTTCTGTGACTATGTGTAGGTACTCGCCGCTTGCGCTGCACCAGGTGTATGACCAGCTGAGCGCCATGTGGGAGCAGCACTGCATCAAAGGTGCGATCCTGCGCAGCAACTTGGACGCAATCGCCGAGTTTCCCGTCACGTACGCACACGTGACGCGCGAGCTCGACCACTACGCGCCGACGTTGGGCCAGCTACTGGTGGAGCGTGGCTGTGGACCGACTACTAGTGATCCCAACTGTCTGCTGAACGAAGCTGCTGGAGATGGTGCGTTCGCGTGGAAGACCGTCGTTCCACTGCTGCCGCTGTCGAGCCGCCGTCGCAAGATCCCTCTGCTCACTCGCGACACAGGCGACTCGGTCGACGAGAAGAAGTTTAAGGTGCTTGAGCGCAAGCGCCGCCGTGAGGAACCATCGCCGTCGCCATTAGCGAGCAATGCAGCCCCGTGCTCAGCGCTGGCGGCTTCATCCGAAACGCTCGCGTCAAATTCTTCCGTGATATCAGAAGGAGCTGCTGGGCACGAGGAGCTCAGCGCCTATGGTCCGTTAGCAGGAGCCAAAGATCGCGACGGTGGTCAGACTGACTGAATGCGCTCATGCGAGCTCAATCATCCGCCTTACGTCACCACTTGACCATCAATCCAGCGGTCTGTCATGGAAGGAATGCAATGTCGTAACGTGAGCAATCTGTCTGTGGACGCATTTAGAAATGGCGTGAGTGAGGGAGAGAGAGCCACGTAACAAGACAAGATACCCGCACGCACGCGGCCGCTCGTGGCCAGCCATCACCACTTTTATAAATACAGTAATAGTGAAAACGATCTTTGCGTCCAACTTCAACATGCGCCCTTTCTAACATGAGTCAGTACGACACCATCACCATCAACATCACGTTGTAAGTGATGATGCTGCATCAGACAGGCAAGAAGAAGACTCTTTGCGGTGGTGCAAATGGTGGAAAGGAATGTGTAAATAATCAATTAAATCATACTTTAGGTGTGTGGCTGTGCTATGGTACACGTGCGTTCGTTGGTGGGCTGCACGAAGGCCATCATGTGTGTTTGTGTGTGTGTGTGTGTGTGTGGATACGATGCGCGCATTTCCCATTGCAAGGAAGGTTTCGTCAACTGGCGGGCTGGCTGACCTGCTGCAGACTCTATAGCGGACGCGCCTCCTGTCGTGTCGTTCTTGGGAAGTAGTGGTACATTGTGACGATGTATGTGAGTGGGTGTGGATAGAACGTCAAGTTCGCCATTGGAGCTCTTCATGTCTGGGTCAGATGACGGACTGGAGATGGAGATCGTCAGCAGCAGCAGTAACAGTGCAGCGTATGCAAATAATCATAGAGGCGCATCGCTCACTGCGTCTATGTAGACATGGCTGCGCCAGTGACCGCCACTTTGCACTCGATCACAGGGTCTTCCAGCTCTATGGACAAAGAGCTCGCGAGTGGCGCCACGGCTGCCGGCGCAGATGAAGACGCCGACAAGTAGTTCATCGCTTCCTGTGTGTCTGTTGTTGCTCCTGATGGAGCTGCAGATGCCGATGCAGACGTGGGTCGCGACGCCTGGTCGTGATCTTCTCGGTTGAAGCAGACAATCACGGCACTCACGTTGTCGAGCGAGCCAATGCTGATAGCGTGCGACACGAGCTCTTCGCACGCGTGCTGCACGTGACCGTGCTGCGCGAGCTTCTTGCGTACAAAGTCCACGACCTGCTGCGGACTCATGACGTCGAAGAGCCCGTCGCAGGCGAGCACGATGAACTCGTCGTGTTTCGAGATCTCGTGCTCGACGATCTCGGGCGTCGCGATCACTAAGTCCCCGTTAAAGCGGTCCTTAAACTCGCCCTTGCCGGTCTTGAAGTCGTTGTCTCCAAAGGCTCGTGACACACCCAGGAAGCCAAAGATGCGGCCCTCCGAGATCTTCCCGTTGGCTGCGAGGATGCGCTCGCGCTCGGCCGGTGAGTTGGGCGTGTGCAATGGGCAGTAGTTGAGCGCCTTGCCCTTTGTGGAGAGCACGGCCTGCGAGTCACCCACGGACGCCACGATCGCGGTCGAGCCGCGCAGCAGCACGGCCACGGCCGTGGACCCCGACTCCATCTGGGTCTGGAAGATCACGTCGTCAGCCTCGACGAACGCCTCGGCGAGGCAGCTCTTCATGTCACGTGGTGAGTTGCGCATGCGCTCAAAGATCGCACCATGGAGCTCCTGGGACAGATACTCGGCCACTCGCGAGCCGCCGTGGCCGTCGTACACGCCGAAGAACGCGACCACATCGTCGTGAATGCGCTCGCTCACGCATGTGTGGCGGTCCTCATTCTGCTTGCGCTGGCCCTTGTCCGAAAACGCGCCGAAGCGCAATTGCAGACCCGGGAAGCTCTGACCCGTGCGCTGCAGCACTTGCGTGCGCTCCGAGTCGCTGGCCGTCGTCGCAGTCGAGAAGACGCTGCCCGAGGGTGACTCAGGCGAGCAGCTCGAGGACTCGAGGCCCTGGTTGTGCTGGCCGAGGTGCTGGTGCTCCGAGTGCTCAAGCACCATGCCACGCTCGCCGAAGATGCTGAAAACGTCGCGGTGCGAGCCGTTGGCGTCCTGCTGCTTGCTGTGCTGCAGCAGCAGCTGGCTCAGGCTCAGACGCGGGCGCGCGGCCGCCGCGTCGCTGTCACTGTCGTTCGTGTTGTGGGCTCCGCTCGGTCGCAGCGCCATGTGCTCATCGCGGGACTGCTGGCAGCCCATGTACGTGCTACTGCTGCTGGAGGTGGCTGGTGTTGGGAGCTGCGGACACATGATGATGATGGGAAGAAGAGCGTTAGAGAGCGAATGAGCAAACACGCTGAACAAGCGAGCAAGTCACCAACGGTCGAACAACTCTTGAGCAAGGAAGCAAGCGACACACGCACACACAAACAAACAAGAAAGCGAGAGGGCACGCAAGAACAACAAGCACGCAAGCAGCCACTAATTGCACACACACACACACACACGCACAAGCAAGTAAATGGGCGACTCACCACCTGGAGAAAAGGGAAAATCTGTGACAGCGGACGGACGAACGGATTGATTGAATAGACTGCGGGCGGGCGGTGGTTGCGTTGCGGTGTCTTGACGGCAGCGCGAATTGATCGAATCGGTTTGCACGGAAGCCGCAAGAAGAAGCAACTGCTACTCTTGCTTGCTTTGATGATGGTGGTGGTGACCTTTTGCACACACGCTTGCTCGCTCGCTCACTTGCGCCTTGCTTGCGGAGGAACAAAAATAAACTTGCTTTCCCGCGCACGCTTGCTTGCTAGGGGTGAAGTTGCGAAATGGCCGATGGCATCGCTTCCGAATAAAAAGCCCGAAAAGGATGGGCCAGACACATGCTTTGCAATCCCGAGCCAAAACAAGGCGCTGATATTTTTCTCGTGGAGCGACAGGGGCCCCCACGCACGTCGTGTGCTTGTAATTAGGTTGGTTGGCTGGTCAAGAAGGCGCACACAAAAAACAAGCCAGAGCCCTAATCAATTGCCGCGGTCCATTTCCGCCAATCAGTCTGCACCGCACCGGATCTTCTTCACTTACAACAACCGCACCAAAAGTTGTCAGCAGCTGATTGGGGAATCAGCTTGCGCGGCCCGCCACAATGCGTCCGTCCAGCCGGCCGGCTTGATAAAAAGCGGATACGCTCCGCCTGTTGCCTTGCTTGCTTGCTTGCGCTTCCTTGACGCATATCTGGTCCGTGACCGCCCTGTTTGCTGTGCCGAACAACAGCAACAACAACACAGGTGAGCGCCGATCCACTCGTCCTCCCAATCCGCCGCGCTGGAACCAACAAGCGAAAACACGATGACAGCGGCGGCTGTGTCGCGTTGGCTGACGCGAGCAGACGTTTTTGTATCCGTGAGTCCTCTCGGCAGCAGGAGTGAATGTTTGTGTCAAGCCACCAACAACGAACTTATTTTGAAAATACTTTTTAGGGAAAAAATATATGCTGAAAACCTCCAACGTGTCGACGAACGAGCGGACGAGTAAGCGCTCCTCCTCACCGATGCAACAACACCTTGTTCAGAGGGCTCGTTTGTTGTGACTCTCTCCCTCTCAACAACTGTGTGCTTGTGCTGGCCGTGTACTGCGATTTCCCTTGCAGGTGGAGTCAAACCTCATTCTTTTTGCGCGTTTGTTTATTCATAGTTATTCCACAGACCAGGAGGCAGTTCAGTTGCTCCTATCCTTCTGCCATGCAAGAGAAAATCAAGCGTATATTTTCTGAGCAAATACATGAGTCGCACGCCGCCGAAACAAGTGTGCTTCTGGCTGATAAACACCTCGTTACACACGATAGTTTCCATTTTGCAAAGACAATCCGCTATCATATGGGGAGAACCGAGCGTATCTGGGGGAATAGGTACTCACTGGCTGAGGTTTTGTGTCCGTCAGACATGACCTGCTGGACAATCCGTCCGCGCGCCTCTTGGTCAAAATTGCCTCTTGGATTTTGCGGTGAAAAAAACTGCAGCCGCCCCAAAATCAATTTTTACACACTCAAAAGCAAAAATATCGCCTGTGGTTGAACCCATTTCGCTCTCGGTCTGGTTGACGTTTTTGGCCAGCAATAGATTTTGGTTCGGCGCGAAAACAACAAGAAGGAAGGAAGGAGGGATCCTGGCGTGCTCCTAGCCCAACGAGCGCTTCTTGGTTGGTAAAGTCACACTTGCGTGCATTGCTATCAGCGCCTATTTATCGAGCGTGACTTTATGATCAAGCCACTTTGCGAAGGAGAAAGGCAAATGCGTACCTGCACTTCGGCGAAGTTGGCACGCGCGTGCGCTAAGTGCGTGCGCGG
Organism: Globisporangium iwayamae; assembly: GCA_023336215.1. NCBI lineage: Eukaryota > Oomycota > Peronosporomycetes > Pythiales > Pythiaceae > Globisporangium > Globisporangium iwayamae. The sequence goes on along the minus strand of JAADWP010000156.1, from coordinate 10,907 downwards.
AGCAAAGCAAATTCTCGTTGTTTGCTTCTCGAGCGACGCACGTCAAGCAAACAAGGCAGCTGCGCTTTTTGTCGTCGCAAGTGTTCAATCTGCCTGCACTTCCATTTCTGTGGTTCTTTTTTTTCCAGTATGGCCAGCAACGCAAGACAAGCAAGTCCACGCAAGCGAAGGACAGACAAATCATTGCACATATGTGTTCGTTTGGTCCGCCGTCGTCAGCGAGAGTGTGTTCTCTTTCGGTCCTCTCTCGCGCGCGAGGGCATTTTGCATCAACTCGTGTTCACTTTTCGCCTACAGCTGTTGTTTTGCATTACGCAACGCCTTCGCTCCTGCAGTTCTCCCCTCCCCGTGCGCCTCGCTCACGCGTCACTTCAAGACAAAGCGTGTGGTTTGTTGCCCGCTACACGCTACACGCTACACGCTAAGCAACAGCATCGGCGCATCATACGTTACATTTGCTTCTTGTTGCACTTGTGCGCAAGTGTCAAGCAATGTGTGCGCGCAAGCAATTACGCAAACCACAAAAAAGGCTTGTCCATGTCGACGAACGAGCGCAAGTGCAACTCTGGAATGCATGTCAATGTGTCAATTATCCGCGTGGACCACACCAGCGACGTCATCGAGAGGGATGTTTGCAAGCGGAAGCCACGTGCACCACATGATGGCTGCAAGCTCGATTGGCGTGCGACTTGCTCATCAAGAGACGACCGTTGTGACCGTCCTGTAATGATTCTTGATGGCTTCTGGCTATGATTTGCACTACGATCCTGGATACTGGATGTCGATGGATCTAAGCACTCATTGCGTCAGAAGAGAGCAATTGCCATGTGCGAAAGAGTCACCGAAGCGCTGGCTTGTCCGTTGTGGTGTATCGCTAAAAACTGACTGATCACCCTGTTCATGCGTTCCGGCACATCCACGCATCTCGCCAACGCACGCATGAGCAGAAGAACCGCGTGGAGGAATGTGTGCGTCGATTGCTGATATTTCAATACTCCAGTTGGGGCGAGTGCGGAGAAGGAGGAAGGCAAGATCGAGGAGGCAGTTGCATGTTCAGCGAGTGGTGCAGCGAAAATTTGCCTCTGTTGGCGCTCGATAGTCTAGCACGGAATCAAAGACAGGAGGCGTGTGACCAGAGCAAAGGTAGCATCAGTTCAGCTCAGCCGCTCGACTGTGAATGAACGGATGAATGGATGTCGTCATGCACTGCGTTCTTTTCGACACGCGTCTTGCGGTTGATGAGCGGATGGCTCCAGCGCAGTTTACCAAATTCATTCAAAGCATGGAGGTACTGCTTTAGCAGACAGCTCTATTGTACCAGTAGCATTCTGATACCTGCGCGTGCGTGGTAAAGTAGTAGGCATCAAGGAGCTCAGCAGCTTTCCCAACTGCTGCTTGGCAACATTCCCGAAATGAGCTTTTCGACATGCTGATTCAACAAATCTGAGATCGTACTTACTAGAGATCATTACAGTACTGTACATGGTCCGGACCGGTTTCCCTTATTTTTGAACCGGCGGTCCTATTTTTTTACAAGGCGCTTTCACCATGAGCCAGTCATTCCACAGAGACCGAGGCAGCGACGAGCTCATGGCATTTCGTTGCTGTCATTCGCCACAAGCGAGATCGCGCTCTTCACAGTGACATCAACAGGAGCAGTAAGCTACTGACCAGCAAGCGACAGCCACGTGCAGCGTCGACCACGTCTGTGTGCATTTCCATGTGTTTATGTGTATGTGTGTGTTGCGCCTTCTCGTGGATGATCAAAACCATGCTAATACAGAAAGCATGTGGGGCGCTCCTCGGAGCGCACCTGCCGCCATGTAGAGAAACCTGTATTCAAAAAACACTGAGAGAACGGCAGATCGAGTTGAATGTATATGTGGATGTATGCACGTGTGTGTGTGAATGAATGGAGTGGGTCTACGACCTATTCTACGCAAGCTCGCTCGGTTTTCTACCACTCCTTGGTATGCAAAAGCCGCTCATAAAACAATGCTATGCAATAGCGAACTCGAGATGATGTTTGAGGTTGCAAGCTCTTTCAAGTGCGCATGCGACCATAGATTTATCTCACAAACCCACCACTACTAAACCAGCCTGCATCGTGTATTGGTAGTCCAATAGCTACTGTAGTAGAACCTTCGTGCTCCACAGACGCCTTTTGCTCCAGTGGGATGCGTTCGCTCTCTATACGACACGACACAACTCGGCAAGCATCCGCTAGAGCAACTCGTGTTCATGCATCTCACCTTCGCAACACAGCAGTTTAAATCCAAAATGAAACCAACACAATGTGTCACTCGATCTTCACGTTCTATGTAAGTTGTTGGACTGACTGTTCATCCGATGCAGTCAGCGGTCCGCTTGGAGTCTCGAAAGGCAAGGACAATGCCGCTCGTTCGCCTGCCTCAGCCTCAGCGCGAGAAGAAGCCCAAGGACAAGCCGAGGGATGCGCGCGACAAGTTCATCAGGCAGCTGCAGCTGCGCGAGAGCGACGACCGCCAGCGCACGCAGCAGGAGCTCATGCTGGTGCGCCTGCCTTACTTGAACCATCATCGTCATGAGTTTTGCCGCTTGGACACTCACCATGCTAACGTGTTGATGAACGAACCCTCACAGCTGATGCAGCAGCTCAATGCGCTGGTCCAGAAGGAGCAGAAAGTGTTACCCGCATACCAGCGCGTACGTATCTACTTGAGCAGTTGAAGAGTGAGCCTTCACTTCGAGTGCTTGTTGACATTGTCCTTGACCCATTCAACTCTGTTGTTGTCTTAAAACGCAGCGCTTCAAAGCCGAAGACCCACGCAGTCTGTTCTACTACCGAATGCTGCGCCGCATTGGACTGCCGGAGGTGCATGCGCGCTTCGCGCCCTGGTTCCTCAAGTCGAACCAGATCGTGCTCAACCGCTGGAGCTCGGTGCTTTTCGCGCGCTTGGAGCAGGCGTTCTTCGCGCGGCCTGAGGCACTCTCGACGCTCGAGGTGCGCATGCGTGAGCACCAGGAACAGTACGACGCAATTATGAAGCCACATCGCAACACGCAAGATGGCTACACTTCCGTATCCGCACAGAAGAAAGCCCTGGAACCACGCGAGCAGAACCAACTCCTGCTCGAGCGCGCCTTCCGCGAGTGCTCGTTCCAGCACCGGATGCAAGACTCCAGCAACGGCAAGAAGCAGCAGCAGCAAAAAATCAAGACCCTGGCGACCATCCAGCAGGACGACGCTCTCGCTGTCGAGAAGCTCGAGCTGATCCCACAGGTGCCAGTGGTGAACGCACCGCCGGGACTCGCTCCGCAGGTGCGCGGGACACTCGAGAGCCACGGCAAGCACACCTTCTTCACGTACAACGGACGCTGGAAGGACGGCGAGATGCACGGACCCATGGGTACCTACGCGTACAGCGACGGCGGCAAGTACAGCGGCGAGTGGAAACAGAGCCAGCAGCACGGCTCCGGGTGCACTGTGTACCCGAATGGCGTCACGTATCGCGGTTCCTTTGTCGACGGCAAGTTCCATGGCTTCGGTGTGCTGGAGATGCTGAGCGCGAAAAACACGATAGGGTATGTCTACGAGGGTGAGTTCAAGCTCGGCGTGCGCTGCGGCATGGGCAAGCTCCGGTTCCTGCAGAGCGACACTTTCTACGAAGGTGAGTTCTACGACAACATGCGCCACGGCAAAGGGTCCGAGACGAATGCGCTCGGATACACGTATATTGGGCTCTGGCGCCAGAACCGCATGTGTGGACCGGGTCGACTGGTGTGTCCAGACAAGAAAGAGTTCTTCAAGGAGCAGTGGCCTCTGTGCCTACTGGGTGAAGCTGTCCGCATGATCAAGCACGAGCGTCTAGGTGCAGCAGAGAAAGAGGAGAGCTGGTACCGTCAGCTATTGCGTGTGCGTGACAACCTCAGAGCCTTGGATCAGCAGTACGCGTTCTGGGACGCCGAGGAGGCGCGCTTGGTTGGTGAAGAGGACGCGCGCGTCGAGCGGCTCAAGAAGACGCGGCGCAACAAGCGCGAGGCTCAGGCGGCTGCGAAAAAGGCTTTCACGGAGAAAGCTCAGAAAGAGGAGGAGAAAGAGGAGGATGGAAGCAGTGAGAGCGAGAGCGAAAGTGGTGATGAAGACGATGAGGAGGAAGGGAGCGGCGAAGAGAATGACGATGATGAAGAGGATGAAGATGATGCTGAGGAAGGGGGAGACGAAGGTGAGACAGAGTCCAAAGCAGATGAATAGCTATCCGAATTTCAGCATTTCCATTACCTTTCTTTGTTTAGCTTCTTGGTTGCGGGCGCGATGAATAAATGGACCTGGGTCGAACCACATACGCATAGAACGAGGATCACTTCAACTTGGCTGATCGGTTGACAGCCCTTGCATTCACGTCACGTCGCCTAATCCCGTCGTCCACCGCCGAGCTTCTCGAGCTCTCGGTCAATCTCCTTCATATCCTTTGAGTCGAAATCGCCGCCCTCGTATGGAGACACAGGCGCTCCGCTGGGAGTGGTGGTGGGTGCCATTGGGTTTGGTGGGAACCCGGACGCGAGACCAGACACGACCGACGACGGCACGACGCTTCCGAGAGCGGAGATCGGGTTTGGCACACCGGCGAGCGGCGAGTTCGAGATGATTTGCGAGCTCAGTGGACCCGCGAGCGACGTCGCCGCGCTGAAGAACGACTGGAACGCAATTCCGACCATCGACGTCACGTCACTCAGCTGTAGTGAATGACAGTTGCACAATAGTAAGTAAGTTAGCGCAATTCATGGGGTGGAACAATCGGGAATGCACATCTATCAAACGTACGTTCTGCGGGACTTCGCCGAGCGCAATGGACTCGTCGATGCGGCGATCGAGGAACGCCCAGGTCTCATCAAAGTTTGGCGACGAGTCCGAGAGCATAAAGAGCTCCGTGCTCGCGTAGATGCCCGTGAGCAGCGCGCGCTTCGTGTACCAGCTCACGTCCGTCGACTTGTCGCCGGCAAAGTACCAGATCTCGTCCGAGAGCTTCGCGAGCTTGTTGAATGTCGTCGGCGCGTTCTGAGGCAGCGCGCCGAGACCCATGGCCTGCGACCACGTCGACTGAACTGGCGCAATGAGCTCCAGACGCGCACGCACGCCAAATTTGAGGCGGTCCGTGACGCTCATGGTCTGCAGGAGCTCCGTGTTCGCGATGAGCTTCTCGCGGAGTTCGTCGTTGCACTTGTCCATGAAGTGGTCCACAAGCTCGATCGCGCCACGCGGGAACATGCCGTGCGCGACCGACGGGTACCCCATGTCGGTGGCACCCGCAGCGAGCGCTTCAATCGTCCAGCTACAAAGATCGCGCCCATCATTCCCATATACACACAACCTTTAGCCACAACATTCGTATCATTCATTCAAAGCAGCAGCATCGCATTCGTACCCGTGCTCGTCGACGTGGTTGAGCGCGTTGTCGAGGATGACGAACTCTGGGTTTGCGAACGACTGCGACTCGGCGTGCGCATCGGTGGCAAAGCATCGCGTCGAGCCGTTGGCAAGCGCTTGCGCGTTGACGCTCTGCGAGCGAGCCGCCCAGAGCTGCGCACTGGCGTAATCCGCAGCAGCGCGGGTAACGAGCGCGCGCGTGATGGTGCTCTTCGGGGCTGTGGCGTGGCGCACAGCAGCGCGTGCGGCGGTGGAGACAGCGGCGCGCATCTTTCTTTCTTCTGGCCCGTAGCTTCCTCTTCTGCTCGTCGGATTTGGAATTCGAGTGTGGATGTTGGCTGGCACTTAACTTTACTTGGGCCGCACAAACTCAAAGATCACCCTCTTAAAAATGTTACCCCTTCAAAAGCGATCACAGCTTATCCTCTCAAATCCAATATTTCGGTCGTTTGGTTTCCGCATTTGTCGAAGCCCGCGCTCAAAATCCGCGCGACGTGCGCTTGATGGACGATGACAGCGGCGGCCTACGAGAGAGAGAGAGTGAGAGCGCGCAGTTGAGTGGGAGATGGCGGAAAGAGCGATGGCAGGCTGCTTGCATGTCAGTGGCGCTACGGAACAAGCAGCGTGCTGTTGCCCATTGCGTTGTGTTATCCCATGCACAGCTTTAGGTCGCAGCATGATACAGCACAACGAAGCGGTGACAGACACCCTTGTGTATCGAGGAAGACGCCCAAGCTCAAGAAGAGCAACGTAGATCCGGCGTGCTCTTTTGGTTCAGCCGTCAGTAGATGATCAGCGAGGTGATTGGCGGCGAGACCCTACCATTCCCAGCTCGCATGTTTGGAGATACAGCACGATGACGAACGACGCGTGCTGGACGAGGTGGTGGCGTATCGCGTTGCGGAAGAGCGGAAGTGGAGACTGACGTCGGTGTTCGTAATGGTGAACCAAGTTGCTGCCGAGTACCTCTTCCAGTCTACGAGTGGTCCCGCGTTGGCTTTGACTAGGACGACGACCCGTTCGAGTCGCCACGTGAAGATGTGACGCTGTTGCTTGAAGTGCTGTCGATCTGTCGAGCGCTATCCTTCTGCGTTGGGTGCAGCATCGACGAGAACCTATCATTTTGGACTCGTCTTGTGGACGTATGAGCTCGCTGATATACTTGCGGCGAGCCTCTCGCTTTCAACCTTCCATCCGAGAAGAGAGGCGGTCAGATCGCTGTAATGTGCCACCTCTGCTGATATGAAGACTCGGACAGAGCTCGTAAATTGCTGGAGCTTCTATCAGCAACTAGAGAGAAGCTGGAAGCTCTGCGGATCAGGTGCAGGAAGACCACTATCTTCTGGAAGTCCTGGTTGTGCTATGCTCTAGTTTGAAGCATCTCGATGTGCGGAACGAGCTCGGGCAGCTCAGCTATCCATACTTCAGCACAGTGTTTCCGCACGTTTCGCAATGCTGGAGACGTTGACGCTTTCGTGCAGCGCAAGAGCGGTGAAAATGCCTGCAGACATACTGTCGGACCTGATGAAGAGTGTTGGGGTGCGTCATCTGAAAAAGCTGCATCTGTGCACGATGGAGGGAGTGCAGTACGTGTATGAAATGGACGGAGACACAATCGTTGCGATGCCCGACTTGAACGATGCGCTCGAGAAACTCTGATTTATTGGGAGACGGAAGAGCCGCAAGATGATGTCACGCATCACAGCTTTCGATAGTCATTTTCCTCCAAGCGACCAAGCAATTCGTGCTTGAGTCGCATTTCTCAGTGCCATACAAGCCGAAGATGCTGCGTCAGCGGCCGGAGGTCGGGCGCTGCAGCGGCTCGTCTCGTTTCTGACCTCGTGGATCCTCCAATTTGCAAAGCCTGGAGACGTGGAGCGAAGGGTTTGGTTTGGTTATTGCACCAACTCTGGGACCTCGTGGTGCTTACGCATAGTTGCTGGAGTTCTGCAGAAGAAAGTGGCTCACTGATGCGCTGAGAGTGAGAACAAATGACAAGCGTTCCTATCTATTTCAGTGCCAATGAGACTAACTGCAAGACCTGAGCTTAGTAGACCTGAAGCTTCACTATCCAGTGCCAATGACAGCGATCGGCTCTGGAGATGTATCGCATATTGACGAAAGCGCGCAACAAAGTGCTGACAATGGCAATCGGTGCCTTCACTTGACAGTCCAGCGAGTTGAGCACCACGACAGCAATCCGGTCCGCTGGACAACTATACGGGCAGCGACACCGAAGAGGATGGCCAAGAAGAATCCGGGCAGAAGCTCATACTGCAGACAGAGCCTCAAGCGTCGGATGGAGGCGAATCGAGCGGAGCTGGAAGACCTGAAGAGGAAGAAGTTGCTGTTCGAGAACCTCAGGCTAGGGCTTGAGCTGGGTGTCATCACACGCGCAGAGTGCAAGGAGCAAGGGTGCCAGGCTGCGGTCGAGTTGTGCAAGTAATTGAGGCATGCACCACGTAACCACAATAGGTTTATGCTGCAAAGCGTGTATCGTTACTGGTTTCCATCACCACATTCCTGCACATCAGTGACACACCACGCTCCACTTACATCCACCAGGTTAAAATGGTGTGGCACAGCATCTGTTGTGATTCTTTGACGTTGTTGTCGCAGAAGAATCAGAACGTAGCCCAGAAGAAGAAAAGAAACTTTTGAAAAGACTTGGCTCGACAACATTGAGCACACGCTTGCTTCTCGTTCAAGAGCTCCACATGAGCCAGGGCCTGAGTCAAGTGCTCAGCCAGGACGACTTCGTCAGCGATTCGGACAGCAGCAGCGCCACCAACGTCCCCAAGAGAAGCAGTAGCACCCGTGATGCCGGCCGCCACAAAAGCAAAACGAGGAGTGCGTGCGAAGACAGCGACTGCGAGACGCGACTCAGCGACAGCGCCGAAGACGACGTCGAAGAAGCGAAAAAACAACGCAGCGGCAGTGCGAAAGTGAAGACTGAGCGCATCGCCGGTGCTGTTGAGAACGTGATGGTTGACTTCCGTGCGCGTGACCCAGAAGCAGCTCTTTCAGACGAAGAAGAAGAAGAGGATGAAAAGGTTGCACGCGAGCCACTGGGCTCAACGGAGGAGACGCTTTCAGAGGCTAGTATGACTGGCTTGCTGGAGATAGAGACCAAAGCTCCGACAACTGCGAGTGGTGTGGTACGCGAGAATGCCAAGGGTGAAGCAGATGACAGCGGCGTACCTGAAGATACATCAGTCGCACACAAGAGCGAGCCAGTGGACGTGGCTGCAGCGAGCGCGAGTCCTGCTGGCGGTGGTGATGATGATCCGCCATCAGTGGTGGCGACCAATGAGGGCGTCAGTGAGACAAGCAGCGTTGAGCCTTACCTTGCCGATCTAGAGCGACAAAGCGATCCACCGGTCTTTGCCACCAGCAGCAACGACCAAGAGCAGATCGTTGATCATCACTCAAGTCCGCCTCACGACGGCATGGCGGCTCAATGTGGCGAAAGTTACAAGTTAGAGGACACTGCCGTTGTCACGAGTGAACAGATGGACTCCGGAGTGACGAGCTCGAGTGTTGTTGCTGTAGGTGAACAGACAGTGAAGGCGATCGAAGCAGAAGGTGAGCTTAAGAAGGCATCAAACGCCCAGGAGCAGAGTGGTGTGACTCTCCCAGCACCACCAATCAGTACACCGACTGATATCAGCAGCAATGTCCGTGAAGAAGTCGTCATCGATCGGTCGACTTTGAAAAACGAAGATGTTAGTGGTCAACCCAGCGGTAGCAACCTACCTGCAGACACACCGGCGGCCAAGACCAAACAAGTCGACTCGGAAGCGACGAGGCCAAGTGTCCCTGTTGTTGTGGAACCAGTAATAGCGTCCAACGAAAACGTGAACGAGCTCCAGACGCCAACGAGCAACCAGAAGAACAGTAGTGCGAGGGTCCCGACCCCATCAAGCGACCAACAGATAAGTCTGTTGAGTGAAAGCCATGCAGAGCAGCAGGTCGCTGATTGCACTACGAGTCCAGCCAGCAATGGGGGTTCAGTGCTTCGATCCGAAGATGTGCCAATGAACACTGCTGTTATCAAGGCTGAACAAGTGGAACCAGTAACAGCGCGGACAAGTGCAGCGTCAGTGATGGCAACCAATGAGGTGAACAGTGATAGTAATGGGCCAGCGAGTAGCCTGGAGCCCAGCGACGCGGCCGTTCCAGCACCACCAAGCGACCCATTAATCCGCGTGACCAGCAGCAACACCAACAGCGACCCAGAACCAGAACCGGTCGTTGGTAGTCCAAGCCAGCCACCTCCACCCGAACAGCCACCAAGAACGCTGAAGCGCTACGCGGAGATGAACAATGTGCAGCTGAAGAAGCAGAAGCTCGCGCTTGAGAGCCTCAAGCTCGAGCTCGAGCTCGGCGTCATTACACGCAAAGAGTGCGTTGAGAAAGGGCGTCTTCTGGTGACCCAGACGAGCTCGTGATTGCTGTAGTATTGTGTTGGAGCCTCTTGCATTGCTAGTTTGCAAAACGTGCGAGTGTCTGTGAGTTTGCGTAGAATCAATCAAAGCGTTATTACTTGTGTGGGTTTTCACTACTGTGTGTCCTTGAGCAGATTGCGTCTTTGCGAGGGGGGCTTCCGCAGGCAAATGGGCATCGCCATCGCCATGACCAGCCAGCCAGCCAGTTTAAGCGCTTTTGAGATTCTAGATGGTCCCTCATAGCTTCGGTTCACAAGCACCGCAGGCTGCTACTGTTGAGTGCGAGTGTGTGTACGTCACAACGCGCGGCGGCTTGCAGGCATGTGTCCAGTCGCTTGGCGAGCGAACGCGTGGGCCTCACACCATCACTCACGAATGGACGGAGAATGATGGTGCCACACATGCATATTGGGGAGACCCTCCTTCTCAATCAGTCAGACGCGTGGCAACCGAAGAAAGCTCAATGGGTCAGTCGGTCCATCTTGCTGTCTCATGGTTCATGTGGCTGGCGTCCTTCGTTCGGATCTTGATTTCTGCTTCTCGAACATGCGTGCGAGCGAGCGAGTAGCACGTGGCGCGTGTTTCTCATTCTCACTACTGTAGCAAGGGGGGCTTGCCCAGTCCCAGACGCTGAGGCCACGTCAGCAGCCGTCTGAATGAGACTTGGTACTCTGTAGTACGCAACGGTTTGAGAGCTTCTTCATTATTCAATTCGCCTCGTGGTGAGAAGAACTCGAATCAACATTTCAACCAAGATGACCAACAAGAAGAGCGCCTCACGACTCGCAATGAAGAAGAAGAACGTCGTCGTCCTCACGCTGTTCACGATGGCGTTCGCAGGAGCTATGGCCGCATGTGCTGCTGCTGCCAATGCTGAAGACACTAACGGGCCACGTGGCCCCATCATCGGTATCGACCTCGGCACCACGTACTCGTGCGTGGGTATCTACAAGGACCAGAAGGTCGAAATCATCGCGAACGACCAGGGCAACCGTATCACGCCTTCGTACGTGGCCTGGGACTCGAACGACGAGCGCCTGATCGGTGACGGT
>JAADWP010000155.1:0-39378 GCA_023336215.1 Globisporangium iwayamae | reverse complement strand
TTTTCGCTTTTGGGACGAACGCGTGACGCAATGGGACGAGCGGACAAGTGCGAGACAGCCGGCAAGCTCAAGACCCACCGGCCGCTTAAGCCCGTGGGTCGCAAGAACACGATGCTTTGCGATGATACTGTTCGTATGATGGCCTCTCTTCGCGCTCAGGGTGTTGCCATGAAACTCCTCGTTGCGGCTGGAGATGCTCCAAAGAGCACCACTTACGCTCGCATGCAACTCGTGTGTGGCTTGCCAAAGTCCTACGACTGGCAGCGCTTCGAGTCGTGTTGCGCGTGTCCATGGAAGAAGGGTTAGAAGACAGTGGCCTGGTGCATGCGCGTGACGAGCTCCTCAAAGACAAGACAAAATCGGCATTCATTTTCACAGGTTTTCGATCTAGACCGCGGTGTTCTTCTCATGGAAGAGAAGATCCTCATTTTAAAAGCAGCTCCGCGTTACGACAGCAGCACGAACAAGAAAGATGCCGCGACGCACCCACCGCCCCATTACCTTTGACATGGTGACTATAACTTTCCTTGTGCCCACAATCAGACCCGCCCCTGTTGTCGCCCGCATTGCGCCCCAGATGCCAGAGAATCAGGAGGAACTTGGCGAGCAGCGAGACTTTGCCGATGCTGACCTTGCCAAATGGGAGGAAGAATACGAGGAAGCAGAGCACGAGTATGGAGGAGAGGGTGAGTCTGACGTCGTGGCGAATGTGGAGCTGCAACCACTACAAATGGAATCCTACCAGTGAACCATCAGCTTTCCAGCCCGATCGCTGTGTTGGGCTTTTCCGTCGCGCAGGCTGAACCTAACTCGCATGCAGTTGCAGCAGCCCACATGCAGGCTGTTACCCACACACAAGGATAAACAGCGAACGGACCTTCATCAAGATCTTCAAGATCAAAAGCCCACACAGACATCAGGTTCGCGAACGGGTACCCGAAGATGCCGTCCTTCGCGAGCTGGTAGAAGTACCGCTGCATCTTGTCCGCCTTGCCGTCCACGTCTGCGTCATGCTTGTCGTTAACTGGTACTGGTTACGCCAGCAGTACGCGCAGGTCCGCAAGCAGCTTCTTGAAGATCATCTTGAGCGCTGCCTTGGGTGAGTGGTTGACGGACGAACGATTCATACTGTGAGCGAGGCGTGCGTATGTGCGAGCTGGAAGGCGAATTGAAGAGTGAGTGAGTGGTCTTCCACAGTCGGCGGTTGGTCTGCTCACTCACTATGTGTACGGCTTTCAAAGGCTGGAGTAAGGAGGGATCGAGGGAGGGAGGAGGGACGAGATCGCTGGCGGCCGGAGGAAGAAGAAGGGTGTCAGTGCTGCTTCGAAAAGCAAATGAAATCTTCACTTTTATTTTGGAAATTGTAGTGAGCATTTGAGCGGCCATTCCATTTGTGACTGCTCGGTTCTTATAATTGTCTGGGTGTGCTCTTATATCACTGGAGTATCGGACGAAGAAGAAGAGGCGACATCGCTGCTGCTGGTAGTGGTTGCAGGAGCTGCAGGAGCGGGATCATCACCGCCGCTGCTCCGGCCCTGGGACAGGCGCTCGAGCAGCAATTGCCACTCATGGCGGCGCGTCGCCGACTCCTCCTGGAATCGCCGCTCCTCCATCAGCAGTCGCTGCCGCAGGAACTCCATGTGCTCTTCGTGGTGCTGCACAAGCATGGCGAGTTTCCGTTTCTTCAGCTGAAGCTTCTTGGTCTCAATGGCGACCAGCTGGGCCGTGAGAAGCCGTTGCTGTTGGTGTTGGTGATTGCTGCGCTGGTGTTCATGTGGGGGGCCAAGAGAGACCTGCATCTGCATCTGCACTTGCTGTCGTCGGTGGTGTTGGTGCCCATCTTGGTCGTGGTGCGCAGCAATGGCGGCGACTGCATCTTCTGCAGCGACCAATTCCTCGTCTTCTCGCAGCAATAGCGACGGACCTTTGGTACGCAGTCGGTTCAAAAGCGCCATCCCTTCTGCCGCCTCGTCACCGTCCTCCTCCTCCTCTTTCTCTTCCTCATCCCTGTCACCGACCACCTGCGATTCGGTGACGCTTGTAGCCATCTCTGGACCTGCGTGCAGCCGCATGGCATCCGCACTGCTGGCCGGCCCGTATTGCTTCGCCGGCTTGCCACGACTGGCGCGGATGTCGTCGATGTGATTCGAAATGTCCCGCAGCAAGCTGTTGATGACCTGATGGAGTTCAGCGGCGGTCGCGGGCGGGCTCTTGACCTTAAGAGTTCCGCTTCGGTGCAGTTTAAGCAGCAGCTGGAACCTGGTTGGTGTTGACATGTTGCAGTTTAGGGTTCCGTATCAGACAAATTGTCGTACGACTAAATAAAAACATCCCAGAAGCCGAAGAAGCGGAAAAAGTATCGTTCCTTCCTCTCACTCACGTCACGCGCGTACCTGTCCGATACCGCGCGTCCAGTGAGTTGCACCAGCCCCATTTTCTCCGTGCTCAGACGCAGCTCCTGCGCCACTTTCTCCCACATGCGGATCTTGCGGCCGTGCTCCGCGGCGTACGGCTGGTAGAGCCGCACGCCCTGTAGCAGCCGCAGGTCGTCGCTGCCGCTGAAACGTGCGCGACGAGGCGCTGTACGCACAGCCACAAATAGTTCAGTTGACACAAAAGCGACGTGTGGATGAGTCAGTGTCAGAGTCAGAGTCAGAGGAGGTCCATTGATTGACGAACAGCGATGCAGCGCAACGACCGGTGGTTCCGTACCTCCTGCCGCAGCGAGCACTGGCGAGGAGCCCTCGTCTCCGGCGCCAACGCCGACGCCGGCGTCGAACGACATGCCTATCGGAGCTGCTCCTCCTTCAGCCTCCAATACGTACTGATGCACCCACCCGACTAACGAGACCACTGTTACGCGCGGCAGCCACGCGAAAAAAACGAGCCAAAACGAGCTGAACGAGCCACTGATTTTTCCGACATCAAGTCATAGCACAAAACAACCCTTTATATTTATGTGCTATAATAGTTTTAGAGATGTGACATGGCCTTTTATTTTAGGATAAAAGCTAAGCAAGTGACCTCCAGTTCACAGCAGTAGCAGAAGAACCAATCCAACCTCGCTTTCGAGCCTCCAACTCGAGATGCAGCAGGAGTCCAAGGCTCACGTCCACCCTACGGGCAATACTCCAAACGAGCCGCAAGCTGGAGCACAGTAAGCGAAGAGTACCTCGTGGCGTGCTACAAACTCGCATAAGCTCATGTAGACGAGACAGGTTGACGACCAGCTTCTGTCGAGTGCGAGACCTGCTGCGAGCAGTGCATTCTAATCCGCCAGCGCTAACGTGCGGCACTTGGAAGTCTACTTTTGGCTTCACATCCTGATGGGCTCACGCTTTTAAAAGGTGCGTGCACTCTCCAAGACGTTCCAATTCCGAGACCTATGTCCACTGTACTTGAAAGAATGGGCTCACAAACCACTGCGGTGGTGAAGCACCAACACTGAACCGATACTCAAAACCCCAATCAAGGTTCGATCAATATTTTGTTGTTCATGTTTGCCAAACAATGTAGTAGTCGTGGCCTCTTTTTACTCGGACATTCGCTTGCGCGTATTTCTTTCCCCTCTCGAGCCCCGTTCGCTCTGGTGAGCTCCGCGAGTATCGAAACAACCAATGCTACGCTGTACGGCTCGATGCTGGAGGGGAGAACCTCCGCTCCATCTGCTAGTAGTACGCCAGCGTCGGAGCTGGGGGTGATGGCGCAGCAACGACCGCGCGCAGCTGGAAGAAGCTCGCCGGCTGGATCGAATGGAATCGGCAGCGGTCGCCGGTTTTCGCAAAGTGCCGACAGTTCCTCACTGCACAAAAGACGTCCGCTGGGTCTGGGTACGCGAACATGGGCTGCTGCTGCTCAACACTCTGTGCCTTGGTCTCCTCCGCACTCGAGTCGTCGCCGGAGCCTGCCTCGAGGAGCTTCGCTTCGGCTTCGAGGCGTCGTCGGTTCTCCTTCCACAGGAACTGCGGCTTGATGGGGATGTTTCCCAAGCTCCAGTCCAGCGCCAGCATTCGCTCCTTGAGTTTGTTCGCGCGACTCTTGATCGCGCGGGTCTTGTTCAGCGACCGGCGCACGTGCTTGGTTCGTAGCTTCCTGCGCTGCGGCATGCGTGTCAGCGCTGTCTTCTTCTCCGCGCCGCGCGCCTGTTCCGTGCTCTCATTCATCGCGCAGATGAACCACACGTCCAGCTTCGCAGAGTAGAGCTGCAGCACGTCCCGACAGCAGACGTTACATGTGCGCAGCGGCAGGAGCAGGCGTTGCCACGCGAGCTCGTACTGCAGCACGTGGTTGACGCAAAAGTGCCCGCGCACCTGCAGCTCGGGACAGGACCGCGCCGCACACACGTCACGCACCAGCACCGCGCCATCCTTCTCGTCTGCGTAGGCGCTCCAGCGGCCCTTGTTCTCGTCGTGATCGCGGCAGCCGCTGCAGAGCACGATCTCCGGGTTGAGCACGCGGCGCAGCCCCATGTCCGCAAGTTAAATTAAATGCTGTCGTTCGTTTCGTCTTGCAATTGTACCACCGCGAGTGGCTCTGATTGGGTGCAGTGGCAGTGGTGATCTGAGTCTTGTGTGTTCTTGCTATTTGAATCAGAAAAAGGTGCTTGACTCAGATGCGTTTGGTTGATCTGATGCAGCTAGATAGTTGTAGTGCCGGACAATAGCAGTGGGTTACTGTATCGGTTTTGAAGGGGCGTACCAAAAATAGTGCCAAAACCATACGGTATCCGATTGTTGTTCGATACAAAATGGGAGATTTTAGGGTATATGAATTACTCGAAAAAATGCGAATAAATAGTATTTGAAATAAATGCACTTGTGGAGTTGGAGGCAGATGATCGAATGAATTGAGTTTAGTGGAGCTCGCATGTCCGACTGAGATAGTCTAGGAGGGTAGAAGAGATAGTGAACAGCGATGGATTCTGTGTCCAATACCTCTCTTCTCTACAGATAAAATAGTGCGATGTTTTAAGCGGGAGACGTGTAACTCGTTGTCGGTAATAAACATAGGCCTGAATTTGTAAATAGATTTGTCGCTTGTATGATTGCGGGTCCAGATAAATGTATCACTCCGACAACAGCAAGATTCCGATACAAAATTCCATCTCCCACTGTTTTAGCCGCTCTCATGGTAGGTTTTCTCTAAATTTTTGATACTTTACTTAAATTGTCTTTGTAAAATCCAGGCTCTAAAAGCGTCCTTACAAATAAAAACTAGGTTACTCCGCGTTTTGTTTCCAATCGCAACACTTTCGCACACTAAAATCAAGCAGCAGCAAAACAAAGGGGGAAGGAAGGAAGCTGTCTCTCGCTGCTGTCGACGCGAATGGAGGTCCCCTGGCGGCAGCTCAAGGACGAGGCGCGGCGCCTGGCGCTCGAGATCGGCGCGTCCGCCGGTCGCGAGCACCACTCACTCGTGAAGAACACAGCCGCGCTCGCGGCGATCCGCGCGCAGGGCGTGCCGCCCGAGCACCGCGACTGGGTCTGGCCCATCTTGTTGCACCAGCAGAACCTCAAACTGCAGCGCCAGAGCAGCAGCTTCGCGACGTACAACCAGCTGCTGCACGCAGACGAGCAGACTGACGAGAGTGACGAGACGCAGACGCAGACGCAAACACACCAATCGCAGCAGTTGTCGCCACTGCAGCAGGACGCGAGCGGCCTCCAACAGGCGCAGGAGCTCGCGATGGAGCGCTTCAGCCACCTGAATCCGTTCCAGGAGCGCAAGATCAAGCGCATTCTCGTCGCGTACACCAAGTCCAAGGACGTCTTCTATTACTGCCACGTAGGATATGCACGTGCTTGTGTGTGGGGTGTCTATGCGTTATTCGATCGCTGCTAGTATTGATCGCTGTCTGGTTTCGTTATTTACAGGGAATGGTCGAGATCTGCGTGGTGTTGAGCACGTTCCTCGTAGAAGAGGACGCGTTTTGGGCGTTCCGACTACTGCTCGAGGTGTTGCTGCCCAAGTACCACGAGGAGTCGATCGTGGACTTCCACACAGACTGCCTCGTGCTACAGGAGCTGCTGAGCAACTATGATCCGCCGCTTTGCGAGCACTTTGCGACCATGGGCGTGACAATCCAGTTGCTGTGCACCAAGTGGTTCTTCTCGTTCTTTGCCGAGTCCATGCCCTTCGAGCTCGTCTGCCGCCTCTACGACATCCTACTTGTGGACATCTGCTGTTTGCGCCTGAGCTCCAAGATCATCTTCTCGACGTCCATGGCCGTGTTCCTCTATTTAAGCGCGACGCTTGTCGAAGTGCACGACCCGAGCGTGATCGTGGAGATCATCTGCGAATTTTGCTGGACGACGCTTAGTGACTATTCGGTGGCCGAGACGTTCGTGGACCTGATCTTGTTTCTGCACGATCAGTTGGATGACGAAGAGGTAGCGGAGCTAAGGAGAAAGTACGTGGACCAGCTCGCGCAGGAGCAGGAGCAGCGCAAGAGTCTGCAGCGCAAGATGCTCAAGAAGAAGCTTTCAGGTAGCAGTGGCAGCGGTGGTAGCAGCAAACTGCCACGCAAGGGCCGGATACAGAGCATCCGGCTGCTTATCCAGTGGCGCAAGCACATGGAGAACACGGACTCGTCCGAAGACGACATGGAAGGCGATGATCGACTCAGCGCTGCGGCGACAAGTGAGCAGCAACAAGGAAACACAGATACATATACACAGCAGCAGAAACAACAACAGAGGCAGACGAAGCGACAGCCGAAGCGGAATAGCAGAAGAGAAGACTCGGAAGATGATGACAGTGGCTGCAAACACAACTTCGACAGCGAAGAGGGCGAAGTGGAGCTGGAGTTCGTGACCACGCCGTCGGAGAAGGAGGTGCTCGCGAAGGTGTACCAGGGCATCAACAAGATTAACCGGCGGCGATCGCGGAGCTCTTCATTACGAAATTTCTCCTTACGAGCGAGTGACGGTTCCATCGGCTCGTTCACAAAGCGGACGCTGTCGTCTTCGAGTTCTTTACGCAGCACTGGCAGCCAATCTGCGATCCCACTCGAATGTGAGGATGAACACTCAGATGAGGAGGAGACGAAGCCCAGTCGCGTGAACTCTTTAGACCAGGAGGAGGACGAAACTGCGCGGTGGGAGCGGCTGCAGTACACACACAACCGAGCAGAGGTCGTGGAGCTGAGCATGATGGGCATTCCGGACGAGCACCGCACGTGGGTCTGGCCCATCCTGCTGCATCAGGTGCCCGCGCCAACGAACCTGCCGCAGACGCTGGATTTCATCGCCGGCGGGGAGAACGAGATGCTGCTGGACAGAGAGATTGTGAAATCAATCGAGAACGACATCTCACGGACGCGTAACCTGACAAAAGAGCAAGTGGCACCCATGCGCAGAGTGCTCATAGCATTCGCGAGTCGCAACCGTCGCGTAGGCTACTGCCAGGGCATGAACGAGATCCTCGCAATCCTGCTGCAGTACCTGGACGAGACTGAGGCGCTGCTGGCGCTCGTGCTGTTGATTGAAGTGCTCCTGCCGGCGTACCACGTGGACTCGATGATCGGTCTGCACACGGACTGCGCGGTGATGAACACGCTGCTAAAGCAGAACGACCCGGAGCTGCATGGCCACCTGACGGAGCTGGGCTTGAACATGGAGATTTTGTGCACAAAGTGGCTCGTGACGTGCTTTTTGACGTCTCTGCCGTTGTTCTGCGGACTCAAGGTGGTCGACATGCTGCTGGCGCGAGCGCAGGAGAAGCAGCGGGCCTCTCGCGTGCTGCTAGGCGTCGGCATTTCGATCTTCTTTGTACTGCGCGACGCGCTTCTGGACGCCAAGGACGCCGGCGAGGTGCTGCTGGCCGTGAACGAGTACTTTGCGCGCGAGATGGCCAAGACCACAACCGAGATGGACAAGTTCTTGCAGTTCTGCTTGGCGATCATCGAGCAGCTGCAACCAGACATTGTCGAGGAGTTCCGACTGGTGCACAAGGACGAGGTGATGGAGCGCTTCGCGGCCTTCGAGGCCAAGAAGATCGAGATGCGCCACCAGCTGGAGGAGGCTAAGGCCAAGCAGAAACGTTCAGCCGCAGCACCGCCTTCCCCACCAAAGACCGAGTCGAGTGGCCACAGATATAGCATTTCGTCACTGAGCAGCTCTGTGAACCGAGGCAACGGCAACGCGAAGAAGACGGGGCTGTCATCCTACATCAGCAAGCCGATCCTGGGCAAAGCCACTGTCGGCGGTGGTGGTGGTCATAGCGGCGACGAGCGCGAGAGTCGCAAGGAGGTGTCATACCGCCGCGTGGACGTGTTGGACGCGAACCGGACGTTCACAGAGGACCTGCTGAAGATGGAGGAGCAGCTGGAGGACCTCGCGGACCTCTTCTTCCGGGGCAAGATTGACGAGAAGGAGCACTCGTGCATCAAGGCGCAGATCGTGCGCAAGTGGTGCAAGGGCATGAACTCGCCCCAGTCAGCCATGGTGCGCGTGCGGTCTGTCAAGGCTGCGCTCGAGAAGGAACAGTTCAACGAGGGCCGCAGTTCGCTCAACCGCAGCAGCCGTGGGTCGCTCACGGGCAGCACTTCGAACTCGGGCCTGAGCAACAGCAACGCTGGCGGCGCGGCGCAAAACAAGAAGGGCCCCGTGACACTCTACGGCCGTATGAAGAAGGTCAAGAAGAGCGCCTACGCCATCTTCAAGTCCACGTTTGAGTGAGAGGTTTGACAAATCAATCCCGGACCACCGACATCCTGTTATAAGGGGCACGAGCCTCCTGTCGCTGTTGAAGAGGAAGCTAATATTAGCTCTGGTGATCTGGCGCTTCTCGTATAAATAACAACGTATCGCTTGTATGCGAGTCGTTAGGACACACGCGTGTGGCTCATGCAGACAGACAGGCACTCAGAGCAGCAGTGGAAGCAAAGCGGGTGTGCAAGACAACGGCACGCGTGGCTCGGTGCTTGACGGTCATGTACTCGTCCGCGTCCTCGTCGTCCTCCTACCACCAGTGCGCGACGGACCCGCGGTTACTGGAAGATCTCGCGCTCTCGGGTGCGTTCCCGGACATCGCGTGGCAGCGTCAGGCGCCATCACTGCAGCAGCCGTCAAAGAAGCAAATGGCAGACGCGCGAAAGAAAGGTCCTAAGAAAAAGAAACTCAATACACTTTCGTTCCCCTTACACGCGCCATCGACGACGATCCGCCAGGCGCTCTTCCCGACCGGCCCCGGGTCGTACCCGAGCCCGACGATGGCGCTCCATCAACCGCCGCAGTTCGAGAGTCGGCACCAGAAACACAAGTTTCAGCAGCAGCGCGAGGACGAAGAAGGCGAGATGCAAACGGGCAATAGGCGTCGCGAGACCGGCTGGAACACGTCGTTCCCGGCCGAGTACACCAAGGGCAGCCTGAAAGGCGACTTCCAGCAGACGCTCGCGTACCAAGAGCAGCTCAACCGCCTGCAGTCCCAGACAGACGCGCTTACGGGAAGCGGTGATCCAAGCTGTGGCCAGCCAGGCGACCGTAGCGCTCATGTGGATGCTCATGTGGATGCTCATGTGGATGCTAAAAATGAGTGCGACGTACAGTCCATCGAAGAGCTCGTGCTTCTGAAGGAGGTGACGATGCGCGAAGGTTTGCTGCGGAAGCTGACAAATCTGGTGAAATCGGCTACCCAGGAGCAGGATTTCGGTGTCGAGCGTGGAAATGAGCTGCTGCATCTACTGCTGCAGCTACGGGACGCGAGTGTTCAGGTGGTGCAGGCAGTCGCCCACTGGCACGCATCGCTACGGCCTGGACCGTGCGCCTTCTGCTATGACGGAAAGAACTACCTGCTGAAAATGGTCTCGGATCTCAACTTTCTCGCCAAAACCAAGTCGTTGGGCCAGATCCTGGGCGTGAACCCCGCGAGGATGAAACAGAACCCGTTCATGATGCCCGCACCGATTCCCGAGCGCGACTTCCACACTATCCAGGCGCTCTCGTGGAGCCGCACGCAGCGGCAGTTCGCCTCGGACCCCGTGGAGCGCGTGACTGACGCCGAGAAATACCTCGTGTGGTGTCTCATCCATCTCGCGGACCCGTCCATTGGAGCCGCTCATTTTGGCTCCACGTCCCCAACAGCACTGGCAGCTTCTAACTACATGGAAAAGAGCTCGACGACCTGGCAAAAGCGCGCTGAGAAGCAGCTGCAGATGCTCTCCATGCCGCTGGAGGCGCCCTCGGGACAGACGCACCTCATGGACTCGTCGCACATGATGAAGCGCAAGGGGTACTTGCCGTCGCTCGCGCTGTCGCCGCCAAAAACGCTCACGGATCTACTAGACACAGTCCATAACAGCAACAGCAGTAGCTCACAGTCTACGATTGAGAGGCGCGTGCCGTTGTTCATGCATCTCAGAGCGCACTGGCACGGCATCGAGTTCGCCACGAGCTCCAAGGACCTCGAGGCGCTGGGAACGATGGAGTCACCCCCGCACCACATGGTCACTTTGGTGGCAGCCAGCATCCTCATCCTGCTGAGTCCGTCCGACCGGATCCCCAAGGACCTCTCGTGGGCGTCCTGTCGCAAGATGCTGCTCAGCGGCGCGAAGCTCGTGGACCGCATGGAGCACTTTGAGGTCGGGAGCGTACCGTCGTTCAAGCTCAAGGCGCTCGTGCCGTTCCTCCAGAACGAGCACTTCCAGCCAAAGTTCCTGAGCGAGTTCTCATGTGCGGCGGGGGCACTGTGCGCCTGGGTCTTTGCGTCGCTCGCCAAAGCGCAGAACCAGGAGACGGTCATCGTCACGAGCCGGAGCGATGAGGACCGCCTCGACATCCTCGGAGAGCTGGAGATCGAGGAAGGATTTGAAGAAGTGCAAGCTAAACTGCAGTCAGCCTCAACCTTAGAAGAGCAGCTGCCGTTGCACAAGTCCAAGAGCGCCAAGCGCGTGACGATCGGCAACGCCGAAGTGCTGTTCATCAACGAGAATCAGCCCGTGTCGCCGAGTTCTCGACCAGCATCCCGGGGTGAAACGTCATCGCTGCAGCAGACTAAGAAGAAGAATAGCGTGCTGCTGCGGACGAGTCCGTGGAATTTCAACGGCGTCACGTACTTTGTCTCATTTTTCCTAGAGCAGATGGACACGGCGCTCTCGATCAAGCTCTACGAGCCCATGAGCTCTGTGGAATCGCAGATCTTCATCACGGAGGACGACCTGGAGGAAGACTTTGGCGCCAGTGCGTTCGAGTATTTCCAGTCGCGTGACTACCGTCCACTGTGTGATCTGATCCTCGGGCGGCTCGACGACATGATGACGAGGTCAGGACAGCTCAGTGGACGTCGACAGGAGCAACTTGTGCACAGAGGTGGCAGAGAAGATCTTGAGGATCCGAAAGACGACGCGAGTCCAAGTGTTCCACTTCATCAGATACTGGACACCGCAGCTGCAATCGACTTGCTCGAACTGGACGAAGGCTACGAAGAAGAAGACCAGATTGAAGATGAGCCAAGCGACCGTCTCGAAGAGGCTGGTGAGGAAGAGGAAGATGGACCAGAGACCGACAATTCGATTGTGCGCATCCAGTGCGCTGCGCGACAGCGCCTTGCGCGCGGCAAAGTACAGAAAGTGCGCTTTGAGCAAGAGAAAAAGCGCGAGTATGCACGAGGCGCTTCTGCGGTGCGCATCCAGAGCATGGCGCGACAGAACCTCGCGAAGAAAGAGGTTGCGCGCCGACGGCTGGAAAACCGGCGACCGACGGGTATTCCCTCGCAAGCGATGATGTTTCAGGAGGCGCAAGTGGGTGGTGAGCACCGGTCGCTGGCGCCCATTCCAGGAGAAGAGCAAGAGATCGACGAGAATGCGGAACCTGCGAACGTAGGAACGACACTTGAAGACCCAGGTGAAGAGGCGATGGTGCCACTCACGGGGCAGTTCGGCGGCACAGGTGATGAAACTGGAAGAGCGACATCACCAGGAAATGAAGACAAGAAGGGGGAGCGGCCGGAGACCGTCATGAGCTACGCCTCGGACCAGTTTGAAGATGATTTTGAAGACGAATGAGAAGAGAAACCGCTCTGTTAACTTAAACGAGGATGTTTGATTACTGCATGGGCTGCTTGAGGTGAACGGTGACTTTGATTGGTGCGTAACCAGGTCGATCTCCATCCATGTCGTTGCGCAGGTCAACGACATGGAGATCGGTCTCGACAAGCACTACACCTCTGAGTTGGACTATATCGCGAGCTTCTCGAGTCTGATGGGGCGCGTGCGACAGCACGTCCCATCATCGCGGGTTCAGGGCGAGCTTCAGCTCTGTTTGGCGCTTCAAGAAGCGGTGTTAGCGATCAGCGCGGTTCGAGTCGTATGAGTGGCAGCAACAACAGGCTGTAGTTGTACAGCAACGACAGCAGCAACCCGTCGTCGTTCTTCGTGGTGTTGCAGGTGCCAGAGCTCACGCACGCGCTTGTGAGGAGCAACACGGCGCCCATGTATGTCCTCGGAAGAGTATGTAGTGTAGAGATACTATCATCACCATCAAGTAAGTTATATAGACCTCGACGTGTGAGCCATTGCTTTTACGTTGCTCTGTTGTAGACGAAGACACCTGAATCGGGTGATACCGGTGTCAGCACAAGCTGATGCTGCTCATGCTCAGGGGGTATCGATCGACTGAGGTACTGCTTTAAAGGAGGTGAATGGCGAGTCCAAGATGACGTTTACATCCTACTTGGTGGCAGCAAAGCGGCTATTCGACCACCATCTGGTCAGTCGAAAGTGCACTTTTGTGGCAGCAGTCAGTTCGAGCGATAGCAGCCATCGCTCGTCAGGAGACAACATCTCAGCGGGCCATTTACCATTTGCCCAGTTGACTCCGCACGCGCTCCAGCACGTACCAAGCGACGACGCGCGCAATCCACAGATCCACCAGTATGAGCCACGCCAGTGATGTCGATGCGGTCACCACCACCGTCGCGACCACCACTGCCATCGCGACCACCACCATCGCCATAAAGGACGTGCACATCCTGGGCGTGATCGGCGGCTCGAGCCTCTTCCACGCCAAGGAATTCTCGGCGACGCTCGAGGAGAAGACCGTGGAGACCGAGTACGGGGGCGTGGTCGTGTACGTGGGCATGTGGAAGAACTCCAACATGCAGGTGGTGTTCATCCAGCGCCACCACGCGGACCCGGACCTGCAGTATAAGCAGCCGCGCCAGATTAACTTCAGGGCCATCGCCTCGGCGCTCAAGCAGCTCCAGTGCGACGCCGTCATCGGCGTCTACTCGGTCGGTTCCATGAACCGCACGCTGCACGTCGGACGCTTCGTCGTGCCCGAGGACTACTTCAACCCGTTTGACATCCTGCACATGTCGCGCCACTACGACGCGCACATCGTACCGGACGTCACGACGGAGCTGCGCGAGGAGCTCGTGAAGATCCTGGACGAGGGAAAATTCAACCCGCACGACGGCGGCGTCTACGTGCAGACGGCGGGCCCCCGCTTCGAGACCAAGGCGGAAGTGCGCTTCTTCGCGCAGTTCGGGGTACGTTGCTTAAGCTCCCGGATTGGATTGATCGTTGATGGATCTGACTGTTGTTGCTGTTGTTGTTACCCATTATCAGGATCTCATTGGCATGACGGGCGCGAACGAGGCGGAGCTCATGAACGAACTGCGAACGCCCTTCGCAATGTTCGGACTCATCGACAACATGGCGAACGGCCTGGGCGAGAAGCTGACGGTATGCATGTCAAATTGCTATTATTGGTTTGAAAATGAGTACGTGGCTGACGTGTGAATATGCATTGTGTGGATGCATTCTCGTGCAGCTGGAGGACTTCAAAGCCACGCAGAAGCTGAACGCCGAGCGCATGGAGCACGCGATCGTGCTCGTGCTCAACGGGCTGGCCGAGAAGAAGTTCCTCGCGACCTTCGCGACCGTAGTGTCCACCTAAGCTGTCACCCACCTTGCGTGTTGTTATGTACCTAATTCATTCGAACTGGTGGAGACGGTGGAGGCATCGCAAGTGCGAGGCAGGTGGCTAACTCCCAATCAAGTAGCGCTGAACACACACAGCAGATACTGCATTAGTTGGTACAGCGGAGTCGTCTCGTCCTCATTCCATTCCCTCTCACACTCATAAACACAACCGACAGAATTGAAGCTATTCCCCCCCCCAAAAAATCCGCCAAAGACAAAGTATATATTATTGAGCAAATTCTGTATTTGATCCAGACACCTTTGTCTGAAGACACAACGAGCAAGATGGAGTCTTCTTCTTCTGCGACGACGACGACTGGCACCGCCGCAGACGAGGCGTTCATGCGCCTGGCGATCGCCGAGGCGCACAAGTCGGTGCCGTCGGAGAACGCGTTCTGCGTGGGCTGCGTGATCGTACGCGACGGCGTCGTGCTCTCCACGGGCTTCTCGCGCGAGCTCCCGGGCAACACTCACGCGGAGCAGGTGGCACTCGACAAGCTCGATTTCGAGGCCGAGGGCGCGACGGTGTACACCACGATGGAGCCCTGCAGTACGCGCGTATCCGGCAACGTGCCCTGCGTGCAGAGCTGTCTGCGCGCCAAGGTGGGCCGCGTGGTCGTAGGCGTGATGGAGCCCAAGAACTTCGTGGTCTGCGAGGGCGTGCGCCTGCTACAGGACGCCGGTGTGCACGTGGCGCTGCTCCAGGGACTCGAAGACGAGTGCCTCGCGCCCAATCGCCACCTCAACCTGATGTTCTAGAGCCATTTGTTGATTTTGTGTATGGACATACATACGCGTGAATACACAGAGCTATCGTATCTTCGTCAAAGAAATTGCCATCATGCAAACGTACAAGCGCGCGACTGACCATTCATTTCATTTCTTTTTTTCTTTCTGTCCACCCTAGAACTGGGATCGTGGCTGCGGGATGCGGCGAGGCGCCTCGATCTTCCGCTTGCGCTTGCGCTCGCTGGACGACGGCTCCAGCGCCAGCGCCGGCTTGGCAGGCGTCACGAACTTGCGCAGCTCCGACGATCTCCGCTTCTCCGCTTTCATTGACGACGGCTCGCTCTTCATCTTCACAGCGTTTGGTTTCTGCTTGACCTTCAAAGACGCAAAGTGGCCATCGCCACCGGACGCGAAGCCTGCCTTCGAGCCGCTGTCGGACTCATCATTGTCTGTGCTACTCGCTGCTCGCATGGGACTTGGTCGCCCTGAGTCAGAATACTCACTGTGCATTTGCTCCGAGCCGACCCTGTTGAACTTCGCCAGCTGCTCGCCATCCTCATCGTCAATGTCCTCGAGATCCAGCGTCTCAACGTCGGACGCCTCGCCAACGCTGCCGTCCTCAAAATCATCGTCAAGAACCATCTCGTCGACATTTTCGTTCTCGTCGCTCTGCTTGACGCTCAGACTCGTCTCAAGGATCGTGGAGCAGTGCGGGCAGAACCAGTCGCCATTCGGGATCTCGTTGATCGGCGGTGTGACGCAGCTGAAGTGGTACGCGCGCTCGCAGCCGTCACAGCAGAGTAGCTGGCCGCCCGTGAAGCAGAGCTCACAGTACTCGTTGTGGAAGTCCGATGCCTCCGAGTCCTCCGAGTCCCCCCAGACGCGCAGCCGCGCGCTCTCCTTGCTGCGGCGTGCCTTGCTACGCTCGCGCCAGCGCGCGTAGGCGGCCGACGTCTTCCACAGGTAGAAGCGCCGGATGATGTCGCCCGTCCCCACATGCTCGAATTGTTGCTGTGAGGTGTTTCAAGATCCGCTCGTGAGAATGAAGAACTACAGAGTTTGTTGCTGACAAAACAGGACACTGCCACGTAAATTACCTGGATGAGAAAGAACTTCTTGCCGTGGGCCGCGATGGCGCTGCTGAACGCTTCGTCCCCCACGTGTTCGTCCTCTGCGCGCTGCTTGCGCGCCTTTCGGCGTCTCGCGGCGTGCAGCAGCTGCACCGCGGTCTGCACCTCGAAGTCGCTCTCGTAGAGACAGTGGAGCCCCTGTTTTGGCACAGCAAAGTCTGTCAGCATGTGCGCAAGTCTTCAAGCTGCAACACGTAACAGTCAGAATAGACGCACCAGTTCGATCTCGCTTAACCGACAGAAGCTGCGCAGAAACTCCGTGACCTCTTCGCTCGTAAAGCGCGAGGGGGTCCAGCGCTGCTTGTAGCGCGGCGGCGGCGGCGGTGGAAGGAATGCAAGGCCGTCGTCCGCGGCGTCAGGTGCGTCTCTATGTGCGGCGCCGCGTTGGTCCAGCGGGAGCAGCTCCGGCAGGTCGGCCTGGTACTTGGAGCCGATGCGCACGGGCACCACTTTCATCATCGTGGAAATCAGGAAATAGCGAATTCCGGGTTTGATAGCACAAAAAGCGAGTTGTGATGGCAAATTGGTTTATTTTTAAAATCGAGTTTAAAAGTAGACGGTCAAAAAAGATCTGCAAAACCGAAGTCGCTGAGTAACCAGTCGGCGTTATAGCGCCAAAATGCGCGTAGCCATCGGTTTCAGTAGTGACAGCTGTACCTCGCCATCACCGCTTTGCTGCTTCTGTACTAGCGCCAGCGAACTCGCCCTCACAGCCGCAGCAGCAGCAGCAGTGACAGGCTGTCCGCTTTGGATTTTGGATTTTTTGAGGCGCAGTTAATTTTCATTCCAACCCGACTCACCCAGAATACGGTGGAATTTTTAATTGACCCACGTGGGGTTGTTGTTGAAATGAATAGCCAAAACCGAGCAAAACATTGGTGGTTGAGCCCTGCTGGAGGCTCCTTGTTGCCCATATAACTCATTCACCGTGCTCGTTTCCCAATGCTGTCGCCGCCTAAGAAGCCCAAGCCTGAAAGGGACCGCGGCTCGGCTGTGACGACACGATAATGGCGGAGCACATTGTGCTTTGCCGTCACTGAACCCAGAAAATTCATTCAGCTGGCAGAATCCATGTGAAACGCGTCCGCGAGCACATGCAGTTCAAGTACAAGGTGAAGATCGCGGCTTAACCAACGATGATCAGCCACCTGACCCACGCATTGAAGACTATGTAGCTGCTCAGTTCAGCGCAAGCAAGAAGACGTGAGAGCTGCTGCAAGAGAAGTTCCCGAGATCGTTATTTCATGGGTGCGTGAGCCACACTCTCCATCTGTTGACGCGTAACGTCATCGCCCAGCTCCATGGTTTCAAGTACTAAACGACGGGCACAAGGAGCTTGTCGTGGACTAAAAGAAGCATACTCTCAACTACGAGATTTAGCAGTGGCAGCCAAAGGAGTCCGTCAACGCGTTAGTGGTGCTTGGGAGCACGCGATGAGGCACTGTACACGGATGCCTAGTGAACGTTCTCGCTTCCAAGTCAATCCTCTACCAGATTATCAGCCGCGTCGACTTCGTCGGCGCCGGAAACGCCAGAAGAAGGCTTCAGACACTTTTGTCCGGGCGGTTCGGTGCAGATCTCAAGCGTGCGATTGCTGTGCTCAATCCGCTTGTTGTCCAAACCGTTAGCTTTCA
Organism: Globisporangium iwayamae; assembly: GCA_023336215.1. Classification (NCBI taxonomy): domain Eukaryota; phylum Oomycota; class Peronosporomycetes; order Pythiales; family Pythiaceae; genus Globisporangium; species Globisporangium iwayamae. The sequence goes on along the minus strand of JAADWP010000155.1, from coordinate 21,964 downwards.
AGACGACCACACTCCGTCGTCAGAAGTGCTCAATTTGTTTTCATTGGTGTTGACAGACCCTTACAAACCCCTAGAATTGAGCGCGAAGGATTTTTACGTCATAACTGGCGCAAATTCCAACCGTTTTCATCTACAGCAACGTCCACGGGGCCGGGGTCCATTTCAGAGCCGTGATTCATAGGCTCGAGAAGAACGAAGAAACGTGCGTCACAGTCGAGCGCTTCATTACTCATTGGCACAGAGAAGAGAGAATGGTCGAGGTGATGGCAGGACTCGTAGAACTCCAGGTGCGCATCGGCTAGCTCTAGCGCAGTGGCTCCGTGGTGATTGACCTTCTCCTTAAAGGTAAGGTCGCAGCGCACAGCATTTGGGCGAGGCTAAGCCGCTTCCTATTGCTCCAGGAAATTGCTTTGTGCGTGCTTACTGTGTGTTGCAGCAGCGCAGTGACAGAGTGCAACTTCTCTGCGTTCGGGTTCGTCCACATCAATCTGCACAGCAGGCAGAAGGACGAACGCGTGGAGATGCTGGCCTTCTTATTGTTCAATGGCAAGAACATCGACGCCAAGGACAGTGAAATGGCCGAGCGGTACGAGGAGTTGCTACGCATTTGCTGCGGAAAGCACGAACGAATCTGATTGAGATTAGTCAAGCAACTCGCGCAGTCTATCGATTCATGTATGCATGGAGATGCTTTTGAAAGAAAAGGCATTCTATATTTTATCATTTCCCTTTACAGACACCATACTCATTACTAAATACCTACCTAAGAGCATACCCTTCCAAAAACGATTGTAGATACCACCACTGCATTTTCAAATTGGCACGCTTTTTGAAGCACGATGGCGCACGCCGCTCGCCGCTCGCCACAAACCACCACAAGATCAGACACGACCAACTGAGAGCCGCACGAATGCCAACCCGCACAGCGCGCGTAAGAGTGACAGCGGTGCAAAAACTGGCACTGTGCGAGCGCCACAGAGACCACCCCGAGCTGTCGCTGCGCGCTTTATGCGCATGAGCTGGCGCGACTTTCGAGCTTCCGTGGAACCCTTCACCCGCAAAGCTGCTGACGCTGTTCAAGCAGTCACTCACCGAGGACGCTGTGCGTGCCAATCCTGCCCGCAAAACAAGCCAGTGTGTGTAATGTCCGTCCCTCGAACACGCTCTCGTGCGCTGGATCAAACCCTGCAAGCTGCTGCAGATGCCGGTGGTGGTGTGAGTGACAATTCGCGCGAAAGGCAATGAAGATTCGTAGTGCTCTCATGTGTGACGCTGCCTACGTTCCCAACACCAAGCTTGAGAGCATGGTGTTCTCGGACGGGTGGCTCTAAAAGCTTAAGGAGCGGCATGGACTGAAGCCACGGCGCGTGCATGGGGAGGCAGCATTTGCGCGTGCTGCTGACGTCGACGTAGGGCAAGCAGCTTTGCAAATAACCACCAGTAAATACAGCCCGCGTGACATCTTTAACATGGATGATACTGCCTATTTCTACTGCATGGCGCCTGCAACCTCCGTGACAAGCGCTAGCATCCCGGGGTGGAAGAAAATTAAGAAGAGGATGACAGTGGTGCTCACCACGAATGCGGGTGACTCATGCAAGGTTTCACTTTTATTTATTGGAACAGTGCGACAGCCTCGGTCCTTTAGCTCACAATCGGCGAGCGAGCTTGGCATCGACTACACCAACGCCGCCAATGGTTAAATGACGACGAAGCTCTTTCGGAGTTGATTCGCGCACTTCAACGAGGCGATGCAGGATGAGAATTGCTATGTACTCCTCCTTTTCGACAATGCTTCGCCGCACCGCGCTACCAAGCACTTATCTAACGTCACGCTGCGCTTTCTCCCTCCCAGCACTACAGCTCATCTACAGCCACAGGATGCCGGCATCATCCAGCCGTTCAAAAGCCAACTGAACAAGATTAGAAACGCATGCGTGATGGATAAGCTCAACGATTTATTGGAGCAAGTGGACGAGGTAGGAAAGGAGGATGTCGAGCTGAATACTGAGTGGCTCTTTAACGCGAGTATTCTGGTGGCAATGCGGTGGGTCTAGCAGGCTTGGGACATGGTGACGGAAGCCACAGTCGCAAACTGCTGACGCCACACGAGCATCGTTGTTGAGGAAATCTTCGAGCTCGTCTCCGGCATGGACAAGCTGCACATTGGATCGCATTCAATCGCTAGCTCGTAGTTTAACTCCCTCTATACCTCTACACATGCGCATTTTAATTCCCTGCGAAATAAAATATGTTTTTGGTTCATCTCTGCTGTTTAGTAATGAGAATGGCACCTGTATGCCATTTCGGCACAACACTGAGCAGCGGCATTGCCACCCTCCAGATTCGGGTGCTCCTTTTCTTGGTGTCAGAAGCGTTGCCTATAAGTGGACCACATCATTTCGAATGAAATTGGCGTTCTGCGAGCTCCAATCGGGCGGCTGCGATTCGAGCCCCAAAGGGGTAGGGATATCTGCTCGAAGCAAGCTTGGACTTTGCATGCAATTGGTGTGCAACTTGGATTCAGTGCGATACAACAACGCACTCGCTACAAGCGTCAAGTCAAATGCACAACCCTACCCGCTCTGCGTAACTACACGTAGCTGGCCAATCAACAGTCGCCAAACCACTCAAAGTGAGAATTAGAATTAGCTACATCGCTCAAAAATCCGGGCGATGTTCAGAGCCTTCCAGCCTGGAAAGCTGGAAAGCTGGAAGCAAGGCGAGGCGCCGCATATTGCTGCTGGTAACAATATACTGCGGGGTTGGCATCACGAAATGCGAGTGAGTGCGCGCTGTTGCGGTGCGTGGCAAGCTAGTCGCTTCCTTACGCTGTGGCTCCTCCATGTGCAGTCTTCGAGGTCATGCTCGAGCGGGACGTGAACGTGAACGTGAAGTGCCAGTATTCATTCTGCAAGGAGCTCGTCAAAGGCGCGAGAGACCGTCTGCAATGAGTGCGCTACAACGTCTCGCGCGAAGGCGTAAGAATGAATGAGTTCAGTTCATAGAAGCGAATTGTACGAATACGTTGAGATTGACCCGGAACACCAACAAGTGGTGCACACAAGGCGCATGGGTGACCAGTCGCACGACAGAGTCCATGACAGCGATCATGTCTTTCTTGGTGAGCCGGCCTAACGCAAAAGGAGAAGGCGCATCAACACTCGGAGCTGCTTCGCTAACGCGAGGGCCAATTTTATGAGTCGTGCTTGCAGCATTAGGCACACCTTTCCGGTCGCTCCCACTCGTACTTAGTCGGAGCGCGACGTCGCCTCCCGAACGCCCAACAACAACAAAATGGCGTGATTGCTCGCTCGCTTGATCGATCATAAAAGGTTTCTCCACGTCCGCAGCACTTCAATCGCTCTCTCTCTACCTACCCACCCGCCGACTGTACGACTGTCCCTACATACGCACGTACGCGCAGCGAAAGGATGCCCTCCTCCTCCCACATGACGGCCCGCACCCCCCCACCAGTGGTCATTGGCCCCGCGCCCGCGTTTGCACTCGGCAGCACGCTATCACCCCTGGCACGATCTGCAGTCATCACGGCAACCTCGACGACGCTCACGGCCGTGTCACCTGCGGGTGACAGCGAGCAGCGCCTGGCACGGCGCCGCAAGCAGTGCCGCGTGAGCCAGCGGCGGTACCGCGACAAGAAGGGGTCGGCCGAGTACAACCTGCGCTTGGACGTTAACAGCCTGCGCGCGAGCGTCGAGCGCCTACGCCAGACGCGGCAGCTACTCGAGTCGCGCCTCTGGAGCGACCGCATGTCGCTCGTGGGGCCCATCCGCAAGGCCGTGGAGCAGTACTACGTCATGTTCTCGGAGGGGCTGCACAACCCAGACGCCGGCGGCCACGCGCTCAAGTGCTTCGACATACAAGTCGGCTTCCTCAACGCGTTCCTCGACCCGGACGTGCGCTTCGGCGAGACGCAGGGCATCAGCGGTGTCGTGGAGCAGTGGCGCCGCTACTCGGAGTTCCACGAGACCATGTGGGTCAAGACGGTCTCGGCCGAGATCCTAGGCGCGCGCGAGGCGCCCATCGCGGTCGTGCAGGGCCTACTGGGTGTGCGTCTGAGCCGTACAACCATTGAGACGCTTTTCCCGCACATCCTGAACGACGAGGAGCTCGTGCAGGCGCTCATCGGCCAGGAGGTCGTCTACGACACGTGCACGACGTACGCCTTCAATGAGAAGAGCCAGGTACTGCGCCAGGACCTGAGCGTCGACTTCCTCGCGGGACTTACGAAGCTGCTGGGCGGTCCGAAGACCACGTCCCACGTGCTCGACAACGCGCTCATCTCGGCCTCGTCCAAGATCGGCGAGACCGACGAGCTCGGCATGACAAAGGCCGTCAAGAGCGAGCCAACGTCGCCGGTGGTCCATGTGAGCTATTTGTACGAGCCCGAGCCCGAGGTGAGTGCGTCTCCATTCGAGGAGCTGCTGGATGAGGAGGAGGAAGATGACGGCGGCGACAACGACAACAACGACGAGCTGTCGCCACGTGGCGCGTGCGTGCTGCCGGAAGAGGTGAAGCATACGTCACAGCCACAGCCGGTCTCGCGCCTGGACCTGCAGTTCATCCTGTCGTAGTGAGAACAAGCGTTAGGCTTGCTGCTGTTGCTGGGTAGGTACTCGCAGAAGAGGCGACCGAGTGTCTTTATAAGTCTCGTGGAAAAGAATTGAAATCCTGCATAGTAACATCAAGTCAAAGCGAATTATTTCATGCAAATATGTGGAAAAATAAACAACGTGGGCGCGATTGAAGGCACGTACTCTTCCTTGAGCAGACAGGCCGCCTCTGGCGTGTGGGCACGCGCACGTGCTCACTCGCGGCGCAATTCTATTTCCATACTGCACATGTGTGGCTTCGTTTGTCCTCTCTTGAATGCCACACACGCGCTCGTTCTCTGCCTACACACAGGGACGTCATGGGCACCGAGAGGCAAGCGCACTTGGCCCAGGAACCCCCTCGTTCTGCATCCACATGGGCAGCAGCGGCGAAACGTTCGTGGCCTAGAACGGGAGCTCCAGCAACGACTTGGAGGGAGGGCGCCATCACATCTTCTGGTAATGCCGCAAGCGGGGCGTTAAAGCCGATTTCGAGCCACGGGAGCAACGTGAACTCAAAGCGTGCGGCGGGAACACTCATGTGAGCTGGTTGTACTGCAGGTTCAGTTCAGACGCACGGGCTCCAGTTGGAGCATTTCTACGGACAGGGCGATGTAGCCACTGCCCATGAGTCTGAGGCTCATGCTGCGCGGCCAGAGCTCGTATAAGTCAAGTGGGAGCTTGTCGGACGCTGTACCAGCGACTACAACTGCGCCTAGAGACTGTGGGAAGTCGCGAGCCGGTGAGGATCAAGACGCGACGCAGCCGAATGCTTGCTTGATAAGCTGGGTCGTGTTCCATCGAGGCCTTAGCGTCACAGTAACAGGGGTCGCCTTGGTCACTCGGGAGCCTCTGCGACGCGAAGCGCAAAGTGACGCTCAGCTTCGACTGCAAGCTCCCCCTCCAACGGAGCCTATTGCCTGGGGCACTCTTGGAGGTCGATGCTAGCAATGCCGAGGGTGTTAATCGATCATAAGTACGTTAGCATTACGAATTCGAGCAGTATCGACTAACCGGCCCCAGGCTCTCCCTTTCCTGCTTGGCTTGAATCTGAGCGCAGTACGGCGTCATCGCAGCCTTGACTTTCGCGTGGCTCTGGAATGCGTTCGGCAGTGTCCACGCCGGCAGCGAAGACAGACTCGTTATACTAAGGTCAAGCTCCAGCAGAGCCGAGCTCGGCTTGATGCGCTCTAAGAGTTCGTTGATTGGATTCATCTCGAGTATCAGCCACTTGAGCGTTGGCATTTCGAGGATCTCCATCGGTACCTCTCGAATCTGGTTCATCTGCATGCTGAGCCGGTCGATCTTCATTCGCGATAGTACTTCTGGTACATATATCATTGCATTAGCTATGAGCACCATGTTGGTACCTGGGGGCCAGATCTCGCCCAGGTTCACTGGGAGTCCCGTGAGGTTGCTGGCGATGATGATGACCGTACCCAGAGTTTGTGGGAAGTCCGGATTCACAAGCCCAGGAGAGAGATGCGAGCCATTCTGTAGGCTGACAGACATGTTCACCTCCGTGAGCAGAAACTGGTGCAGGTTCGGGTGGAATCGCTTCGACAGCGCCGCCGCCTTCGACCACTCAATAAGCGTAGCCTTGTCGATGAAGATCGCCACTATCTCTCGGAACGATCGTATACCTACAGGCACGTGGAGCTCGGGATAATTGCGGAGCATCAGGATCATTAACGCGTTGTTGTCCAAATCTCTCCAGACAGCCTTCAACTTGCCGAATCTGCTGACCATCCCAAGGTGCTTCTGGCAGTCAATGTCCAGGCAAACGCAGGCGGTCTGAGTTGCGAGCCACGGACGCACCAGCACCACGCAATCCGAGACCACGCTGCGGTTACGTGCACTTACGAGGTGCAGCCCAACGATGACAAATCCTCAGAGGATGAGAGCAGAGTGCACCAACTTCTCAAGCCCCTGGCTCCATTTGCCGTCCATGTGTGCTGTCCTTCCGCGTTCGCATGTCTGCTGAGGAGGCTCTCTGATGCCGCAGCGAGCAGCTTCACGTCGTCCAGACAAATCAGAAGCGTCACATCAAATAGCGCTCGATCGAGGAAGTCAAACCATGATTGGATGAACACCTGCTTCAGCTCGTTGTTCATGCTGGCGAGCCAAGCGTTGTCGACCCACCTCACGAAGGCAAGGTCCGTGGTCCCTGGGTCATAGTCACAGCAGGAGCTCCAGTCTTGGTGACCGAACCAAGAGTTGGCGGATGATTTAACTTTATCAGCATTGTGCGCGCCCGTTCTGATCCGATGGAGGACGAGCAAGACTTTGCACTGCAAACAGAACGCACGTGAGTGGACCTCCACCACTTGATAGTGATCAATCCAAGCAATCCGAAGGTGCTCTACTACCTCTGCGATCGGACCACAGGTTTCGCCTCTGAGTCATCAGGAGGGGCGCTAAGAGAGGCTTCGGTCGGTTGCGAAAGGCGGCAATCCTTAGTGTTACGTTGAATCTATCATCACGTTTTGCGTTACCGACACATATCATTCGATACTGCAGACAAAGCTCTTTCAAGACTGGAACTTGCGTAGGGCTGAGCTGTCGACGGTCTGCAGCAGCTGTTCAAAGCGAGAAGGACCGAGCTTGGCGGCCAATTCATTCAGCTTGGAGCACGCGAATGCCTTTAGATCAGTCACCTTGACGAGTTTGTCTTCTTCGCTCGTCGCTTTCGAAGCTTGGCGGTGGGTTCTGTATGCACGATAGGCACCTGCAGCACCCCTGTGCTCTTCCTCCACATCGGCAGTTGCATTGACCTGTTCGCTCTCTCGTTCCTCATGTTCCTCTTCCAGCACTTCCATGGACAGCTCGAGGATCTGCCCAGTCTTCTCCAAGTGCTGCTCATCGTTCAAGATCGGAAGCATTGAGCACAGTGAGATCGCCCACACTTTCCGCCGCACGAAGTTCAGCGACGATGAGCCGACACTAAAGAACTTGACCAGCATAAGGTCGATGATCACATTCCCCAGCACGTTCTGGTCGTTCTTCAAAATGTTCACGATTGCAAACTCGAAATGCTGCATCACCAGTCGAGCAAGCACGCTTAAGTAGCTGACGACTGCCATTTCGGGCTCGCGATCCGCATCCTTCCGAATAAACAGCACGCACGCTTCGACCATCCGCGTAAAGACTGGAGCGCATACTACCAGCTGCTCGGATGGGAACGTGGCGATGATCAGCTCTTGGGTTCTCGCAAGTTGCACGCAGGCCTCGGCTTTGACGTTCCCGAGCACATCGAGAAACAACTCAGCGACGCTCGGGTGATACACTTGCCAGAATTGCACCTGTCCGAGACGCACGTACTGCTTCGTGATCTGCAGTGCCAGTTTCACGTACTCGTAGTCTCTGTTCATCAGGCGAAACAGGTTGTTCGCAAGTAAATGGAGCTCTTCAGTGTAAACAGTGGACACGGCGAGTGCCTCACTCCAGAGTTCGAGCCCACTTTCCATCAGGAACACCTCATCCGGATTGCTCACATCCGTGGCAAAGCGAACCACCTGAAGGCACATTTGCACTAGCTTCTGCACACCCTGGCTCACTTGTTGAAGCTCAACAGCCGCAGCGTCCATGGTTGGCAGCGCCTGGCTTTCTTTCACGCAGTTGACCAGCTTTGCAAGCAGTTGCAGGATCTTGCCTCGGACCAAGTTGCTCGCGTCGCTGTCGGACATCCACATTGACGGTAATGGTGCACTGATCTGCTCACTGAACGCCACAGCGCGCACGCCGCAAGCCTGGATGATGGCTTCAAGACAGCTCAGGATCTTCATCTTGCTCTCAGATTCCTCAGTTTGCGGGAAGAACGTAAACAGACACTCGAGCGCGCGCGGGAGAAACGGGGCGAACGCGTCCACTTCAAATCCCCAATCGTTCACCATCGCCTCAAGTGACTGGACCACACGGAGCTTCAGAGCCGCGTCCACACTTTTTTGATGGAACAAGGCTGCAGGGTTCAGGAGCGTCTCGTAGAGCACCGGTTGAATGGTCGTCGACAACTGTGCCAACCAGCAGCTCACGAGCCACACGATGCGATACCGGAGCACAGGAAGTCCGCGAATTGAGCCCATGGACGGAACTGGACTTACCAGAATCGGAGCAAGGTTCGACGTGAACCAGGGTTCAAACTCGAAGACGCTGTGCAAATCGTAGCAACCGAGCCCGATGGCAAGCAGTACGGCGTCAATGTCCAGGATGCGGGGATCGTCCTCGCTTGCTCCACCCGAGCCAGCAGCGATGTCTGATAGGTACGAAGATGCGGCTGCTGTCATCTGCGTCAATCCTGGAATTGTCTGCTCCGGATAATTCTGCAGCAGCGTCAGAAACAGATTCTCAGCGCACGCTCGTACAGACTCCTGGGCCGTCAGGCTCTCGCTTAGCACAGAGAACGCTTCAGGATTGCTCTGCCACTCTTCCAAGTCCTTGACGGTGAGCCGCATGTACTGCATCACCGTCAGCTGCTGCAGCACTTCAAAGCGATTCTCACCATTCGCACCTGAGGAGAAGAAGCTGTTGATCGCATTGATCGCCTCTAGCACCATCGCGTCCGTGAGGCTCACGTCGCCAGTCGCGGTGATGACCTTCGACACGACGCTTGATCCATCTGCAGAAGAGAGAGATCTGTTCTTGTACAGTTGGCAGCTTAGCACATTCGCGAAGAACTGCAGTGCTTCGATCTGGAGACGTCTTGGAGCGTCCACTGCTGCTGTGAGCGGGTTGCCTGGGACCAGGGACCCGAGGACGTTCCAGAAGAGGTTGAGGAACGGTGGCAAGTAGTCGCGGAACTCGATCGGGTATGACTTCTGAATACTCACGACGATGCTGGCAATGCGATGCGTGCACTTGTCTAAAATGACAATCGCGGCCGCCACTGCATCACTGCTCTCGATGTCGGCGCCAGCGCCAATCGCCTCGATGATCGAGTGACGAAACCGCACGAGGTTCTCCAGTCGCTCATAGAACTGGATGAGGGCAGAACGCACCAGCTCGCCGCTTTGAATGCCAGCAAGATCGCGGAATGCGTTCAGAAACATCGTCGACAGCAGCTTCGTCAGCGTCAGCAGCAGCGCCAATCGATCCATTGCTGTCTGAAGTGCGGCTGTCGCAGGTGCCGCCGTCGGTGAGAGCTGGCAATGCGCCCATAGGTGTTCGCTGATGCGCGCCGCAGTCAAGTCCCAGTGCTGCTGCAAAAGTGGGAGGATTTCCACACTGAGCAATGCAAACTGCTTGCGGTGCATCATCAGCCGCCTAGCCGCAAGCTCCTTCACGATGCGGTACGTCAAGTCGATGCTTCGCTGCTCTAGAAGTCGCTGCTGGTCCTGCACTGCCGTCTGATGCTGCTGTTCGACGCTGGCCTGCAATGCCTGCAGAATTGGAGTGAAGAGTTGGTCAAATTTCCACTGGTTCGGGAACTCGGCGCGCGCGATCTGTGCAAGAATAAGTGCCAGGTGAAGTGCGATCGTGGCGTTCGGCTCGTGCAGCGCCGCGAAGAGCAGCACTTGCTTCATCTGCGCGCGCTCCGACTCGCTCATGTGCTCGTTGCTCTGCTTCCACTGCTGCTTGAAGAACTGCTTGAGCCAGAGCACCGCCATGAGGCGAACGTTCGGATCCAGATGGGTTACTTGCGCATGCTGGTTGCTGTCGGGAAGCAGCACGATCTGCTGCAACAGCGGCACCAGCAGCGCCATTGACGCCGGCATCTTGAGCAGTTGCTGCAGCTCGCGCTCGGAGGCGGCGCGCAGCGGCTCCGTCGGCGTCATGCTCTGTGCCAGGAGCTGTAGCACGCGTTGCTCCGTGGCCATGCTCAGCATCGTGGTTGCGCGGGGTTGGCGTGCAATTTTGCTGGCGGCACAGGCAGCCAAGTTTTCACTTTTGACCCGCGTCAATTCATTTCCTCCTAATTGCTTTCGTCAATTCATTTGCCTCTCTCCACCCCGGAATGAATTGAGTGTCCCGCATGTCCCGTGTTGGAAAGCTAGGTCAATTTCGAAGGGGGAAGGGGATCTGATGCTGGCCATGGAGCACCACCCACTTGCACGACCATACAAAGGCCAAGTGCAATCCGCGCGGCCCGTGGCGTCGAGACCCCCTGTGCGGCCTCGCCAGACGCCAAGACTCCGGCAAACCCCAACAAGAAAAGACCATCCAACCAACGAACTGACCACTATGGCTGACGTCGAAGACCGCAAGCCAACGTACGTGCATGCCTCTCTCTCTACATGGCAACAGCGCATGTATCCACATGTGTGGACATGAGCTGCTTGTGCGCATGCACAATACGTATCACTCATGCGATCCAATTGGCTCACTTGTGATGGGATCCCTTTTTTTCATTTGTTTTCATGCCACACAGCCAAGCCGCTGAGGAGACTCAGGAAGGCGCCATCCCCATCAACGAGGGTGACATCGAGACCAACTGGGACGAAGTCATCGAGTCCTTCGATGGCATGGACCTCCGCGAAGACCTGCTCCGCGGCATCTACGCCTACGGTTTCGAGAAGCCGTCGGCCATCCAGCAGCGCGCCGTGAAGCCAATCCTCCTCGGACACGATTGCATTGCCCAGGCCCAGTCCGGTACGTCGACAGCTTCTATACGCTAAACAGTGTGCGCATGTTACGCCCACATGCGCATGGCATGAAGCAAACAGAAGGTCATGTGGCTAACGTTCTTTCCCGCTTTTTTTCTACTTTGACAACAACAGGTACCGGTAAGACCGCCACGTTCACCGTGTCGATTTTGCAGAAGATCGACATCGCCCTCAAGGAGACGCAGGCGCTGATCCTCGCGCCAACCCGTGAGCTTGCGCAGCAGATCGTGAAGGTCATCATCGCCATTGGTGACTACATGAGCGTGCAGGTGCACGCCTGTGTCGGTGGCACGGCCGTGCGTGACGATATCCGCACGCTCCAGCAGGGCGTGCACATCGTCGTGGGCACTCCGGGCCGTGTCGGTGACATGATCAACCGTCGCGCGCTCCGCACCGAGGAGGTGAAGCTCTTCGTGCTCGACGAGGCGGATGAGATGCTCTCGCGCGGTTTCAAGGACCAGATCTACGAAGTCTTCCGCTTCCTCCCGGAGAAGGTGCAGGTAGCGCTGTTCTCGGCTACCATGCCGCTCGACGTGATGGAGGTGACCCACAGCTTCATGCGCGACCCGATCCGCATCCTCGTCAAGCGCGACGAACTCACGCTTGAAGGTATCAAGCAGTTCTTCATCGCGATCGACCGCGAAGAGTGGAAGTTCGACACGCTCTGCGACCTGTACGAGACGCTCACGATCACGCAGGCCATTATTTACTGCAACACGCGCCGAAAGGTCGACTGGCTGACCGAGAAGATGCAGTCGAAGGACTTCACGGTCTCGGCCATGCACGGCGACATGGAGCAGCGCGAACGTGATATCATCATGCGTGAGTTCCGTTCGGGCTCGTCGCGTGTGCTCATCACCACGGACTTGCTCGCGCGTGGTATCGATGTGCAGCAGGTGTCGCTTGTGATCAACTACGACCTGCCGACGAACCGTGAGAACTACATCCACCGTATCGGTCGCTCGGGCCGTTTCGGTCGCAAGGGTGTTGCGATCAACTTCCTGACCCACAACGACGTGCGATACCTGCGCGATATCGAACAGTTCTACAACACGCAGATCGATGAGATGCCGATGAACGTTGCGGATCTTATTTAAGAGCCTGGGCGAGAAGAGGAACAAGCAGAGGAAGGAGAATCAGTCAGAGTCAGTCGCCGTATGCGAGGCGGCTACTGCTGCGACGGCGCTGTTTCGAGCAGCTCAGTGAAGGTCTTCGGCCGGCGCGTATGAGTTGTGAAGAGAGAGAACGAGGCCAGCGGTCGCTTGCGACGGAGAATACAGGAGAGGAACGGATGAGCAAGAGAGAAACACGCGCTGTAGTGGACAGATGAAGGTGGAGAGCGAAGGGCTTTGTGGCGCTTCGCTGCTTACCTTTGCTGTTTGTTGCTGCGTGCTCTCGGACTCCGTTGTTTGGTTTGCGAGAATAAATTCATTTTTTGGTCAAACGTGCATGGGTTCGTTGCGTGTGTCTCGGTTGTTGGGCATCCTGGTGGGCGGGTAGTCGTATTTCCGTCGATATCATTTCTTGTTGGTGGAACTCATTCGTGTCGCTGAGGTTCTCGAACACGTGAATGAGTGAGTGAGTGGGTGAATGGGAGCTGAGATGGCTTCGTGGCCAGCGAATTGGCAGCCGACATGGCTTCTCAGGGATGCGCAGGGTGATGGTGTTCGACCGTTTGCTCCCTCCCACGCAGCAGCCCAGCAGCAGCAGTGGGCGGCTCGATGTGACATAAATGACCGCAAGCAACGCCAGCCAGCCAACCAGCCAGCCAAGTGTGCACACACTCTGTTGACCATGGGACTGACACCATGCAGCAAAAGGTGTCTGCTAAGTATGGCGTGAAGCGCTCCCAAATCAGCGCAGGGCGCGCGCTGCCACGAGCATTCTCGCTTCGCGTCTCACCTTGTTATGAAGCCATTTTGACCGTCTTTAGTGAATGTGCTGCCATCTGAAGTAAAGGGCAGCTGCACCCTCTTTTGGTCGTTTTCTGCTTTTGCAGGCAGTGTAATTTCAAACCAAATTGGAAGAAAATATCAAAATAAGGTGTACATTGAATAAAAGCAGCAGCAAACGGTGTAGTGTGGCTGTCCTGTTGTCGCACAGTGAAACCAAGTGGCTTTCGTTCTCTCTCCCTTCCCAACTCTCCACTCGCACGCATCACACAGCTGACCACAGCACAGGCGATCAGCACAAGCAGCATGAGCGACACGGTGGCTGCGGCGCCCGAGCCCAACGTCAACTACTACGAGGTGCTCGGCGTGGAGAAGGGCGCGAGCGAGCTGGAGATCAAGACTGCGTACCGCAAGCTCGCGCTCAAGTTCCACCCGGACCGCAACGCCGGCAGCGAGGAAGCCGCCGACAAGTTCAAGCAGGTGTCCACGGCCTACGCTGTGCTGAGTGACCCGAACAAGCGCCGCCAGTACGATGTGGCGGGTGACTCGGGCAAGGATGCTGAGTTCGAGTCCGTGGACGTCGAATCTATGGGCGGCTTCGGCCGCGTCGTGGGCGCTCTCTTCACCAAGATCGGCATGCCGATCCCGACGCAGATCTCGCAGACCGTGCTCTCGGCGGCACGCGACCTGTGCGATGAGCGTAACACGTCGGCCGTGAAAGTGCCCGTGACACAGCTCTATTTCGGTAAGGAGAAACACGCCAAGGTGGACAAGCAGGACGCGCACTTCTACCGCATCAACGTCGAGAAGGATCGCGAGTCGCTCGTGTTCATGTGTCGCTCGATCACGAAAAGCAAGTTCAAGCTCGTGCTCTTCGACTCGCAGGGCGCCGTACGCATGGTGCAGGAGAGCGTGAAGAAAGCCAAGTGCACGGCCGCGGACATGTACATCTCGAGTGACATCGAGCTCATGGACCTAAACGATGTGTGGCCGCCGCACATGGCGAACAACGACTCGGACCTGCCCGAGCTCTTCAGCAAGCTATCAACATTCGAGGTGAAGCGCACGATTCCGCTCGAGAAGGGCGAGCATCTCTTCTGCGTCTACGGCGACAACTGGCTCTCGGCTGTCAAGTACTCGATCAAGTGCATGAAAATCGACGTCAAGTCGAACGCGCTCAAGGCGATCCAGGAGAACGAGCACGAGCTCGTGACGATCAAGCACGACTTGGGGGCGCTGCAGAAGGAGTACACGGCCGCCAAGAAGGTCTTCGAGGAAGTGCTTGGCCGCGTCGAGGCCACTCAGCGGCGCACGGACGAGCTGCTGCAGACGCGCGAGGTGGCCTACGAGAACTTTTTGCACGGCTGCGACACGAGCGCGAATAGCATCGGCAGCGGCGTCGTGTACGGCGCCATGTCACCTGAGCACAAGCCGTCGTCGCTCAGCGACGCGCCGAGTCCCGCGGGCGGCGGCGCCTTCCGGACCATGTTTGGCTTCGGCAAGGGCCTCTTTGGTAACTCTCGAGATGAACGCACGAGCTCCTTTGATGCCACATCCAACGCGTCTAACGCGTCCTCTACGAGCGGCGCACGCAAGTGAGTGGGCATCTCACACTCGCGCAAGAGATGGAGAGAGGAGAGAGACTGCTTATTAGATACCAAGAGAGATGGGAAGAGAGAGAGAGAGAGAGAGATGCGTGTGCGTGGTGGTGATGTGTCAGTGCTTTTGTCTTTCTTTTATATACATACAATCACGCTGAGCTGCACTTCCACTGTTCAGTTGATTGATGGAGGCCAACAACAAGAAAACCAATGCCTATACTGCAATAGGCAATAGCAACTCGATTCATATTCACTCACTGCAGTATCTCGTTGCCTCCTCATGCTCGTTGTCTTTTTCCCTGCAGCTCATATCAAAAATCTTAGTAGTTGTCCAGCAGACGCTCGCGCTTCGGGTCCGGGTCTGGCAGCGCCTTGGCCATCGAGTACGCGTGCGCCACCCACGGGAAGAACGCAAACACAAACATCAGCTGGCCCACAAAGAACGTCGAGCCGAACATCGGCACGTTGACCGCGAGCGTGTTGTAGAAGTGCGCCAGCTGCGTCATGCGGCAGTGCAGCGTTTCGCTCCTAGCGGCCTCAGCCAGCGTGCAGGGCTTCACCAGGCCGCTCGCCTCGTCCACGTACGCCTGGTGCCCGAACGTAGCGTACTGTGGCGCCAGCGTGAGGATGCTGAAGAGCCCGACCATCGCCATGTAGATCATGACGAGCGAGACGATCGTCATGGTCGACGACGACGTCAGACGCGGCTGCAGGCGGTCCATGCGGAAGCAGAGGAAGCGCAGCCCGTGGCGCGTGAGCACCACGAAGCTCACGAGGAAGAAGTAAAGGAAGAGCACACCGAAGAGCACATAGTCCAGAGGAAAAAAGTGCGACGCGATGATCAGCAGCCCGTCAATCGGGTTCGGGAACTGTGGCTGGTTCAGCAGAAAGCCCTTCTCGTAGCTCGAGTGCAGCATCTTGTCGAGACTCGTGATCAGCAGCGACACGAGAATGAGCAGCGAGACCATGAGTAGCAGCACGCCGATGGGGATCTTCCAGCACGACAGGCGCTTACCGATCGTGAACTGCTTAAGGTTGGCGTCCAGCACCCCGCGTCGGTCCTTCAGGATCTGTTCGCGGAGCTTGAGCTGCTGGAGGCGGTCGACGTCGGCGGTGCTCAACTGCTGCGACGTTGCATAGCGTCGCATGATAGTTTCCTTCGTCTGTGACGTCGCCTGCGTCTCCATCGCGTTCTCGTTCAGCAGATCCTGGAACGTGTTGCGGTTCTCATCGTTACCGTGGTCTTCTATGAGCAGTCCGACAAGCGGCACGCTCGCGAGGCCTCGACTGGCGACAAAGATCCATAGATACAGTCCAAAGAGCACGAGGATGCCAATCAGCAGCCGCAACAGCATCTCCAGGTCTGACGAGATCTTGAGTAGTGGTTTGAGCCACTCGATGTCCGTACTCGCAGGTTTTTTGCAGAGCAGGATGACCATCGTCATGATCATGATCAGACTGAACCCGAGGAAGAAGCACGCGGTGCGCTTAAGTGCCGCTCCGAACCGCTGTCTCGCTGAGAAGCGCATCGTCAAGTGCGCGATCTCCGTTTGCTTGGCATAGTTGTACACGAGCGGCGCAACGAAGAACGAGTACGACGCCAGAGCCGCAAAGTAGACCTGATAGAGCACCTTGAGCACCTCAGCGTTCGCGTGCACCTCCGGGAGCGAGTTTTCCAGCAAGTACACGTCCACGGGTGCCGTGAAGAGGCAGATGAGCGACAGATAGAGCGCAAAGATACATATGACGTTCACGAACTTGGAGGAGATCTGCAGCGGCGCCGCGCTGATCGTGGACGTGGCCGCGAACGCCCGCAGACTCGACGTCGCCGCGTTCTTGGGCTGGAAGTAGAGCACGAGGAAGGCGCTGAGTGACAGCAGCAGCAGGGCCACGCTCGCGTAGAGCAGCCAGATGAGCAGCGTGTGGTGGCTCACGCTCTGCAGCGTCGCCGTGAGCGCCGCGAGGGGCGTCTTGAGCACCGCGGGCATGTCGGCCGTCGCCGTTTCCGTGCGCAGCAGCATCTTCAAATGAGATGAGAGAAGAAGGCGGCAACAAGCACGAAACTGAAGTGGTCCACATGAGAGAAAATCACTTTCACTAGTAATGGTGTGGCCACACTATTTGAGCGTCCTGAAAGCTGAAAGGCGTTTTGTTCATAGAGAAATCGTGATGCTGCTGACGTACGAGGCGTTTCGCGCGGAGGGCGAGCGGGTCGTGACGCTCTCTCGACGAGCTGCGCGGCTGCAGAGTAGCGATATTGAGGCTGGTGAGCCAGTTGCCGAGTGGCATTGGAGACATGGGATCAGAAGCGTGCGTAAAGTGTGTATCGGAGCGTGATGTTTGCTGCATGTGGCGGATGGGCTGACCCCGAGCAGCGTGATTGCCTCTTGCTCTTGCGTGCACGCAGCACCTGACCGGCAACGCCTATCTCGTGTCGACAGCAAATGCTCGCGTATGGGCAGCGAGTACAGGTGGTACCGTTCGTGACAGACACAGCGATGATGCGAGGCGAGAGGACGAAGCCGACCTCCGCGGCGACATCAACGACCTCCTCGCGCAGTTCGAGGTGAACGACTTTGCTATGGTACACACTACTTTCACGGTTTTACACAACGCACTCTGACTTCAATACTCTTCCCTTCCATCCTCAGGACGACGACGATGACGACGACGAAACGGTGCTCAATGCGAAAGCACACCCAGATGCATCAAGCGATCAACACACGGAGACCATGCTGTGCGAGTTCCACATCGTATACCACGTGATCTACCAGACGCCAGTGCTGTACTTCCGCGTCGTCAAGCTCGACGGATCTCCGTCTCAAGTGGACGCGCATGTCGGGGGACTGCACCTTCCAGGGAGCAAGTCCCAGTCCACCGTGGTGTCCATGGAGGAGCATCCGGTGCTGGGCACACCATTCTGGTTCCTGCACCCGTGCGAAACGTCCGCCGCCATGCAGCTGCTCATGCAGCACAACAAGGACAGCGACCACCCGTCGTTCCTCTTAGCGTGGCTGAGCTTGGTGGAGCCGTTGACGCGCATCAGTCCGATGAGCTATGCAAGTAGCGCAGGTAAGGATAGATAGGTGAAGGAGTTGGGTAATGTAGCTTTTTGTCTCTTATATCCAGCTTTGATGTCCTTTTATCGGGTAGTAGAAAGTCCCAAAATGATTTGATACAGTTTCTATTTGAATTTTGGGATCTTCTGCTGTCGGATAAAAAAGACCTAGCGCAACGAGACCCTCTCGAGTCTGCTTGTTTGGCTAACGTTTCAGAGTGGAACGCGATTTTGGTCGCTTTTGCTGCTTGAGCAGAACGCTCGTCAAAAGCGTTTGCAGGAAGCTCCCTCTCCTCGTCCTCTTAAAAGCTGAGCATAAGTTTTCACAGGTTTCTGTTTAAACAGCAAACGCAACCAAAATCGCGTTCTTTCGATTCAAGATTTTACCCCTACTCTAGCATATTTGCGCCTAAGGAGGTTAGTCATTTTTGGCGTTTTTCGACCAAAATGCTAACAAAGGAGCTGGTCATTTCCTCGAATAGGCCGTTCCGAGCCAAAAAAGGAGTCATCGATCGGAACTTGGAACAGGGCTTCCGACGCATCATGGAGAAAGGTGTTAGTCATTTCGATAACTGGTCCTTGAGCCAAATCCTGCGATGTAGAATAATGGTCTCCTCCCTCTATAAAGCACTCGCACTTTGCTTTTTGCATTGCGAGAACGCACGCATCTTCTCGCACGCTTCATTCCAGACACAACCCTCCAGGACCACGCACACAGCAGCAGCAGCAGCAGCAGCAGCTCAGCCGGTTGCCGCTCACGACGTATCCGCAGTCGTCGCTGTCACACTCAAACTCAGAGCTTAACGGCAGCATGACGATAGCAGCAGCAGGAGCAACGAACGACACCGCGCAGCGCAAGAGGTGAGTGCTGTCTACTGTGGAATCACTACCTATTACATCGCTAGCTACATGTACTTGCATATGAAAACTTCTTCTCTCTGTGTCTATGTGCGTGTGTGCCTGCCTGCCTGCCTTGATCGCTCCCTTGCTTGTGACACCAGAGCGCGAATGTCGATGGCACCAATGAGCAGCAGCATCTTCAACACCCAAGGTGAGTCTCACCAGTTGCCCCGGGACACTTCTGCCTTATCTCCTTCAACACCTTCAAGCGCCTCACCACTGGTCGCCAAAGCAGCAGCTGCAGCCGCCACTCCTCGTCGAGCACATGACTTCGCGTTCGGCTCGCGCATCCCCAGTGCCACTGGCAAAGAGAACAACAGCCAGACTCGGGTCCTTCTCTCAAGGGCGAATGCGTTAGGAGAGAAAGACGCCAGCTACACAGTCATGAGCGCCGCGGTGGCAAAGTGCAGGGGCAAGCGTCGCATGTCGCTCAACCCGACAGGTGATGATTCCGATTCTGCATCTGACTACCATCCTCCCTCGACGCTCTCCTCTAACGTTCGCACTCCAGCACTAACCTCCAAGAACATGCCGGTGCTACTGGCCAAGACCTCTGGACTCCCGAGACCAACAAAAATCGCTGCTGCGCTTCACAGCAGAGCACAGAATCCCGCGCCACTGTCACGAAGAACAACAGCTCACACGAAAGAACAGCAGCCAAAGCCACGCACTATCAGCGTTCCCAAGATACCATCGGTACTCAAGACAACTCCGCAGTTTCCTCCAGTAGATCACCCAGACTTCTGGAAAGCGCGTCTTCAATTCGCCGAGTCGGCTGTCCAAGAGCTCGGCGGCATTCAGTACGTCTCCTTGGGCACTTTGACCATGCTGTTGGACTATTTTGCTCACAGGGCATGACACTAACCCATGTCTTCGTGCCGCTGATTGTAGAGCCCGCCTGGCGATGGTTTCGCGATGAGCTTTCGCAACAAAGATGATAGCTTGTTACCATGCATATGCGCCAGTTTCGTGTCATGTTCTGCACTCTGCCAATGCGCAGTAAAGGACTTTTTTCTGATCGCATGTGCTGTACTGTTCTTCTTGCCCATGAAGCTGCGTGATCACCCATTTGTCTCTCTTTATGCAGCGCTTTGCTGATATCGCGAGCAGGAATTCGCCTCGCTGTGTCAGCAGACCACGAACACAGGTTGATTGAGCTTCTCACTTGAAGCGGAAGACGAGGACTCTGTTTGGCCATCACACGGCACGGCAAGCTGCACTGACCAAATGTTCTCGACACCCACTCGCACTGCGTCGCTGATGTTCGTGACTTCGTAGAGGCAGGTGTTCGTGAACAAGCGAGAGATGTGGAGGTCGTTGAGTCTTCAGCTCGTGTCACTTGAAAAAATGTATTTATTGCATCGAAAATTACGAAACTTCAGCTGCGTAACCTGATGACCATTATTTGTGTCGCTGGAAGCAAAAATGAACTACAGCAACACTTTCGCTGGCAACACATGTGCTAGCGCAACGCAACCAATCAAAATGACCTCTCCGCTCGCATTCACGCGCAGCGCGCATTCACGCTTGTGAATGCGCGCGGAGGAGAGTTCAATCGGAAGAAGAGCACGCGCACACAACGCAACTCGACCGACAGGCAATACAAGAGAAGAACGATGGCGTCTCCATGGCAGGTGCGTGCCATTCGCTTCCTCCATTCGTGCTAACGCCCGCATGGGGAGTGATGCGCGCGACTGACACATGGTGTATCTTGCTGCGTGATGTGTACGTGTGCGAGGAGCAGAAATATCAAGCGGCGGTGCAGAAGAACCCGATCCGGTACGTACGTGAACGAGGCGTGCTGCTGTGCTGCATCCGCTTTCAGTTGGGCAGTGTGAAAGCTAACTGAAGTTGCTATGCGTAGCACGAAATCGCTGACTTCGGCGACTGTGGCGATGCTCGGCGAGGTGCTCGGTGAGTTCTCATGAAGATCTGCTTGAGTTTGAGTGACTTTGTCTCCGCACAGCGTATACTGACTATTGCTGCTGCTCATAGGCCACTTCCTGAAGCATAAGACTCTGCGAGTGGGTTTCCAGCATCGATGTTGAAAATGAACTCTTGGTTGCAGATCCTGTTCTGACTCGTGCTCTTGAACAATGTGAAACACAGGGACTCTCACTTCGCCAGATGCTCGCATTCTTCGCGTTTGGGTAGGCAAACTAAGCGTGGGAACGTGCCACCATCACTGAGCTGTATATGACTGAGACCTCTGATCGCGTTTGCAGCGGCGTCGTGACTGGCCCCCTGCTTCACTACTGGTATGGGCTGCTCGAGAACCAGCGCTTCACGAAGAACAAACTGGTATGCATGTGCTCATCATCTACATATGAAGCTCAAATTTTAAGCTCTAGCTTTCCTTTGCGGCCATCATAAAAGGTCTGTGGCTCACAAATCTTCTTGTTGCTCTCTGCAGACTCCGAACCAGAAGCTGATTCTCGACCGACTCGTGTACACACCACCGTTCACGGCGCTGACAATCTTCTCTGTAAGTCGTGCTGCTGACTGGATGTCATCTTTTTGTTTATTAAGTACTAGTAACTAATGTTTGCTCACTGTTGGTGCCTTGTACCTCACTTGTCCTCCCTCCCTCCCACGCAGCTTGGTGTGATGCGCGGCTCGAGCGTTGAGGCGTCCAAGGAGAACCTCCGCCGCGTGTACTTTGGTGCACTGATGATGAATTGGCGCGTCTGGACCGTCACGCAGTGGCTCTCGTTCCACTACGTGCCTCCGCAGCTGCGCGTGCTCTGGGGTGCGTCCTATTATTTGCTATACAGTGGCGTTGGTGCCTGGGTTCATTGGACTAACAGTGTGTGTGTGTGTACCCATTTTCGGACGCGGTGTCGTTCTTGTGGCAGGCAACGCCGTGGCGCTCTGGTGGAACTCGTACCTGTCGCTTACGCAGAACTAACGAGCTGAGTACCAAGAGCGAGCGAAACGTCGTCAGTCATACCCACACGAACGTTCTCTGGTCTCAGACCAGACCATCACTCACTTCCACCTCTCAAATTACATAAGCTTCTTTTTCCTTTCACGTGCATTGGTATCCAAAAGCGAAGGATATCTAACAAATGTAGCTGATAAACTCGATTTGTGGCAGAAAAGTACTCTAGCAAGACGATCGCTTTAGACAGGTTATGCAATTACCAGCAATGGCTGGACGGTGCTACACTCCAGGCCAAAAATATACGGCCACCCACCTTTTTCCTCATAACTTTGCGACCACTAGGAGTTTAGCGATGCTGTTTGAGTATGTTATGTGACTGACTATACTGTATCCCTCTGCCGTGCTAACAACCCCATT
>JAADWP010000154.1:0-39456 GCA_023336215.1 Globisporangium iwayamae | reverse complement strand
TGGCGCGCGAGGCTGCCAGCACTGACCTGTCCAAGCGGTCGCTCTTCTGTCTCTTCAACGCTGAGCTGGAGGGGCTGACTCCCGAAGGACAAGTCACCAAGTCGTTCAAAGACATTATCATGGATCTGAAAGCAAGAGACGGCTTCGAGGTTGCAGATTTGATAGCTTTGGGGAAAGCTGCGCATGACGCTAGCAAACGAGTACTACTTTTTGGTATCATTAACGGGTCAGGCTTGTTGGCAATGCAGGCGTCTACTAGTATGACCATCACCCGTCCCCTCATTCGTGTGCACTGCTCTCTCTACACCTTTATCATCTTCAGTTATCCTCGTCAGACGATCCGCCGCCGTTGAAAAACGACGAGAGACGCACGGGCGACGGCGAGCGGTCGCGGTCTTTCGACTTCTTCTTCTTCTTACTCTTGTGCTTGTGCTTCTTGCGCGACAATTCTTTCTCTGACTCGGACGAATCGCCACCAGACTCCGAGTCCGACGACGAGCTGCGTCGACGCTTTCGGCTCTTCCTGTCACAGTCGTACACGCGCGCATGCATATTATATCAGTATCAACTCTGACACAAACCAAATGCTGTTTGGTATCGAAAGCCACAACGCACTTCTTCTTCCTGCTGCTGCTGCTCCTCTTCTTGGATCGTCGTCGGTCGTCGTCACTGTCACTGTCGCTTCCAGAAGAAGACAAGTGCGACCGCTTCTTCTTCTTCTTCTTGGAAGCGCCACTGCGTCTTGCCAGCGCCTAAAAGTATCAGAAATCCCACGAGTGTCAGCATTGTGGTATCAAGGTATGACACTCGATCACTCTACGACCTTTTTGTACCTTTTCGCGCGCGGCGTCCAGCTTCTTCCTGTACTCTACCATCTCCTTCTCCTCGTTGCCGCTGAACAAATCGAGCTTGTCGGCGTTCTCTTTCTTGTACTGCTCCCACGTCGGGCGGTTCGGGTCGCTGATGCGGTCGGCGATTGTGCGCTCCTCCTTGCCCGTCACCATGCGCATGAACGCGTCCATGGTCGCCGACTGCGCTGGTGGTTTCTTGATTCCGCTGGAGCTGCTTGCCTGGGGTGCTGCTGGTGCCTAACGTCATACACCATCAGAGCATATCGCAACCAACCAGAGCATGGAATCTGTTAGCGAGCGTCCTGTTTCAGTACATATGCTGTGAGCAGAGCAGCAGCTAACGTACCGGCGCGGCACCGACGCGGATCGCGCGCTGGCGCTCGAAGCGGTCATCGTCGATCTGTCGGTCGAGCACCTGTCCGTAATTGACGCCCGAGGACTTCTTGAGCCCAAAGTCCTCGTCCTTGCTGCGCGCCTTGCGCGACATCGTCTTGCCAACTTTTGCTGCTTTGGTGAACAAGTCAAAATGGCACGAGCTCTTCATTTTACGGTGCCATAAAAGCAACTTTGGAATAGGAAAAACGAGTGGCACGAACAATAGCAGTGCAAATTACAACTGTTAAAGCCACAGTCGGGCTGAGCAAATCTTTATTTAAGATAAAAAGGTACAGCCTTTTTAACTTAAGTATCAACATCAAGAAGGAAGGGGCTCTCATAAAGCAAACAGGAAGAACGCCAAGAAGTTACGATGGTAAAGATCCAGCATGATCTGTTGTTCCCTTTGTGGGCGTGTGTGTTGCGCATGTGCACCAAGCGTACACGGCATCGTGTGTCCCCCCTCTCTACGGATACATATCATAAGCACGATGTCGCTGACACTGTGGTTCACTCTTCCCTCTTCTCTGCGCCTCGCTTGTTCTTTAGGATCTCACCAACCTCCCACTCGTCCGCGCGCCGCCAGATGCGCTCCGCCACGGCTTCTTCAGCGCCAGTGAGGATGCGCGACCGGTGCACGAAGTGCAGCGCCTGCAGACTATCGTACGTGGCTTTTGTTTAAGGAGTGGACGTGCAAGCAGGATGCGGTTTGGATTTGGATCTTGATGCTGACCTGATTGTGTCTCCTTCTTGCCGCAACAGCACCGCGCTACGAACTGGGAGCTGAAGATGGCGACGGTTGAGCAAGTGTATGGAAAGGCCGCTGCCATGCGTCTGCGCACGGAGAAGGCCGTCATGGAGCAGTTCACCGTACGTTCCTGTCGTTACTTCCTATCCTTCGTGAATTCAGAGCATGCTTGAGATCGTGTAACGTGTCATAACGATATCTTTTGTGTGACCGCAGCGCCTCCCTGGCCTTCCTAGCTCGCACGCCGGCCTGGACACGCTCACGGGCGCCGACCAGGACATCGATTTCACTGACTTCCTCAACGGTTAGCGACATATTGCACCCTGTCGCTACGCTCCTCCATGACGTGGCTCTAACAACTTAATGTTTGTAACGCACTTGCAGACCCGAACCAGCACCCAGAGCACACATTCCGCGTCCACGAGGCCATGGAAGTGAAGCTGAGCATTTTTTAAACGGAAGCGACGTGGAGCGTGAAGCTCGTGGAGCGTGAAGCTCGTAGAGCTTGCCGACCTGGCTCTTAGCTCGCTCCTGCTTTCAGACGTACCAGTCACTAGTTACGAAGAGAAGCCTGTGTAGGCTACAAGGTGCGAGCACGTAGCCAGCCGACTGCAACGTCGTCCACGAGCCTCGTAGATACAAGCAAGAATGAAAAAGAAATAAACAACGATGAACCGCTCCATGCGCTTGCTCTGTTTCAAACCAGCTTTTAGTAAAGCCAAACTTGAATAAACACCATCAAGTTAGACGCCAATAGTCGAAACTTGATTTCATTACATTCTATTCTTGGGATACGTATTTTTGCGAGCCAAAAGGTCCTTTGTTGCACTGCAACCCCGCACTCGCAGATCTGAGCTAACATGGCAACATCAGCCAGCGATGCGGACGAAGCCCAGCCGCGCGTGCGTGTGCACTGGACGAGGACGCGCAGGATGGACGCTAGCGACTCATTCCTGCAGCAGCTAAACGCCTCAGCGCCAGGGACGCACGCCCACCATGCGCTGCAGCGCGCCGCGTCTCCTGCGCCACCCGCAGCGCTCAGCAAACTCTTCTTCATGGAGCGCGAGTACAGCGAGACGCCGTACGTCGTCCGCGTCGTGAACAACTGCGTCGCTTTCCTGCATCGCGGCACGCACGTCGTCGAGCGCAGCTTCGTGTTTCCCGAGCGTGTGCTCGATGCCGTCATGGCGCAGTTCGACACGTCTTCATCGTCACGAGCATCTGCACAGGTCGCTCTGACTGGGCTGGTGGCCGTGCCAGTATCTCGCAATACATCAACTCAGCACAAGAAACGCGCTCGTAGTCAAGGACTGGAGCTACCTGCAATGCCGCATTTGTGTGTGCTCGTGCGTTCCGACTGCGTTAACATCTACACGCCGACGGGTGAGGTCTACGAAGCTGCACTGCCCTTCCAGGCGAATCGCCTGTTCGCAATGGAGAGCGGATTGCTCATGCAGAGAAGCCCACCAGTACATCAGCTGTCGTCTTCGCTGTCGCAATCGTCCCAGTCGTCGCAGAAAGGCTCCGAGATGCCTAATGCGGCGCTATTCGTCGACAAGGAGCTCGCGTCACGCCCGCGCTTCTTCACGCTCGCGCACCCGCTGGACGAAGTGAAGCCACTTGCACTGCCTTCAGCATCTCGAGTCTCAACAGCAGCGCCCTCAACTCGTCCGCAATTGACGTTTCTTTGCGACCCAGCGCTTGAGATCGTGGCATTTCTCGCGTCTCAGGCACTTCTCGTCTGTTTCCACAGTCAAGGCCGACGCTTTTGTATCTACGAGGTCCAGGCATTTCCGGTTGTTCAGACTAAACGTGTTGCCCCCGTGATGATCGTGGATTCCACAACGTGGCAGAAGCATCGCGAGAAAGAGAGCGATGATGAAGATGCCGACAAGGTGACGATTTCTCCAGACTGGATGGCGACACCCGCGTGGGAATCTCCGGCTACTGAAGCGCGCTCGTCTTTTGAAAGTAGGTTGATGGCGTCATCTTCTCCTGCGATTGGTGCTGCGTCGAAATTTGCGTTCCTCGCGACGGACCTGGATCTCGCGCCGCTCTTGTGTCTGATGGACAAGCAGAGCGGCGTCCTGATTCTCAAGCGTCTGGATGGGCTCTCAAGCGAGCAGCACACTTCGAGTAGCCTGAGCAAGGACGCAAAGCATGGAGACGATGGAATGAAGACGATTCGATGTCGTGACGCGCTGCCGATTTCAGCGACTTCAATGGATATGGAGAATATCGCTTTGGACATTGTCGTTTTTGAGCATGACCGGAAGCTGGTGCTGTATCGAGGAGAGCACCGGATCTGTGAGCTTGTGACTCCAAATGTGCAGGACTCGGGTACGAACAGTTCATGGCCATCAGCAACAGAGATCCGAGCGGTTGACGACGCTTCATGCTTTGAAGTCTGCGGACACAGCGTGGGCGACTTCCCAGATATGATCAGCAGATGCGAGCACCCACTTCAGGTTGCGCTTGGCTCGCCATTGCTGGAGAGAGTGTTCAGTGTTCTCCAGCATGTACTCCCTGCGACCGTGTTTCTGGGCTTGAAGGCCAACATTGTTGCCCAACACCAGAAGCAGCACCATCAAGCCGCCGAGAGAGACAACGCATCTCAAGACCGCGCAGTAAGGGATGGCGGCCGACCAAGCGTGAAGACCGAGTGGGATGTGCTTTGTGATGTTATCACTGCACTTGCAGCTCTTCCCAACGATGATAAAATCGAAGCAGGAGGTGAGATGGAAGTAGAGCTGCAAGCGCAGCCAGAATCAGCTTTCGACAAACTCTGCAGATCGAGCTTTCATCAAACATACCAAGCTCAGAACGCGATGCTGTTTCTGCAAATGAACACCTCGTTTGCACCGACGACTCGAAAAATACCGACGAACTCCAAGCCCAGGGTGACAGAACGGGTTTCGTCACAACTGCAAGCACACGTGAGAGAAATGTTTGCGGGACTGCATCTGCTGCACGAAGATCTGAAGCTCTCAGTAACGTCATCCCAGTCCCGCCAGCAACTGGCGGACTTGCAGCTGGAAATCTCTGCACTCGTTGGGCTCGAGGCTTATAGAGCCTACTACCAGCAAGAAACGGGCAAGAGCTCACGTTCCTGCACATCGCTAGCACTCAAGACAGCGGAAATTAAGGCGCCACTTTTTCCAGACTGGGGCAACTCGTGTGTGCCAGACATTTTGAGTTGGGTGCATGCAAAGATTCAAAGTTCCAGTCGCTCAAGTTTACCCGATGCGGCATTTCCAAGTCTAACTAGCTCAAGTGAGATCGTCGAGAGTCGCGAGCCAAGTGGAGCCAGTTCACCACTGTGGCGTACAAGCGCAGTTTGTCAGATCTACGATCTTTTAGCTCCGACACAAGCGTCAGAAGCCTCAAATGGTAAACCAGCCAAGGAGGAAGAACACTCGGAGATACAGCAGCGAACAGAGCTGATGAGGTTCCTGACTCAGAACCCATTTGGCGTGCGGCTGTCCCTCTACGATCTGCCGTTTGGAGTCCAATTCCCGATTGTTGAGGCAATCAGCACGTTCAGACACGCGCCGCCACCGTTTATTACGGAGGACATTTGCCATTTCATCGGCCGAGAAGACCTTGCTGGTGTGATCTCTAGTCGTGTCGGTAGCAGCAGCAGCAGCTCCCAGTCTTCAGAGCATTCTTTGAGCCATGTTTCGAAGGAATCCGCTGAACTGCATCGCCAGAATGACGGCAGTCAGCAGCCTCACGACGTGAGTGACGGGCTTGAGGAAATCATTCAGCTCAGCCAGCCGCTGTTTCCATCTGACCAGCGCATGAAAGAGGTCGCGCGGCTGATCCGATCGAACCGTCCACTATGTCTGAAACTCGAGAAGACGTCGGACACCTCGGACCAGGATTACGTGCAGCAGCAACAGGCTCGCCTCTTGCTGCTGTGCAAGCGCTCCATGTCGCTACCAGTGGCAAGAGGAATGGTCACTTTGGGCAGCTTTGACATGAGCATGGCGCAGAACCAAGCCTGGCAACTGCGTGTCCCTGAACTGCCACTCGCTGGTCGGACGCCACCTACTAACGCGATCGTCTCGCTGGATGTGTCTGGGTACGCGAAGGAGCTGACGTTCTGGCCGCAGTTCCACAATGGCTGCGCTGCGGGGCTCCGTTTACCAGCTCGTGATTTATCGAATGTAGTGAATCGCTACTGGATCAAGTACCATCGTCCGTCAGTCGCAGAGCATCAAGCACGAGCTTCGGGGAGGAACAACAACAACAACGCACAGACACCGCCGTCGCCTGAAGCCACCAAGCGGAGTCTGGAAGAAGCCTACGCTGCCCACGCCGGTCTCTTGCTCGGACTTGGGCTGCGAGGGCACCTGAAATGCCTCTCCATGGCTGACGTATACAACTATTTATCGCTCTCGAACGAGTTCGTTACTGTCGCGATCCTTCTCGGGATGGCGACAACGGCAGCGCACTGCCGACAGCGTCGCAAGAACCAATCTGAAGAGATCAAGAGGACCGGCTCGAGTCGAGATTCGGTTGGTTCAACCTCAGGGACGTCTTCTTCTCCGGAACCCAGTGACGATCCTGGTCTGGCAGATGTCTCGCTCGAAGACGACGGATTCCTATCTGGGTCAACGTCCAAGGCGCCGCTCGTAGGCTCGGGGCTCGAGCTTACGCTCGAACGCTCAGTATCCAAGATGCTGTGTCTGCACATCCCGTCACTTCTCCCACCACCGTTTGCCGAGTTCTCAGTACCAGCGTCAACGCAGACCGCAGCGTTGCTGGGACTTGGGATCCTGTACCAGGCCACAGGTCATCGACTCATGACAGAGCTACTACTCACGGAAATCGCTCGGTCCCCATCGTCGGCGCAGTTTGTCAGCAGCAACACCAACTCGGGGCTCTCCACCGCATCGTTTGATCAGCTGGAAGGGTACGCGTTGGCTGCTGGACTCGCACTCGGGCTTGTCGTACTTGGTCGCGGTCAGATGAAGAGTGGCGATCCGGGGCTCGGAGACATGAAGCTCGAAGAGAAGCTCTACAAGTACATTGTTGGCGGTGCGCAGCAGTTTGGCGACGCGAATGCCGCTGGTGGATGTCTCTATCGCGGCCGCAAGTGGAACACATTTGGTTCAGGCAGCAGCTTTACCGGTAATGGTGGCGGTGGTAGCTCGAATGGCTCGCTGAACGGCAGCTCAGGATCAGGACGCGAGTCGAAGAGCCCTCAAGACCGCGGGTGGAGAGGAGAGCACGTCAACATTGGTGTCACGGCGTGCGGTAGTGCGCTGGCGCTTGCGTTTATGTACATGCAGACCGAGAACAAGTCGATCGCGGCCCAGTTGGCGGTTCCTGACACGCTGATTCTGCTAGATTGCGTGCGTCCCGACCTGCTGCTGGTGCGCACACTGGCAAAGAACCTGATCATATGGGATTCGGTCGTCCCTACTGTCGAATGGATTGAAGACTCGCAGGTGCCAACTCAGCTTCAAAATGCGTACAAAGCTCTCCAAGATGACTCTCAAGTGGCTGATAGAGATCTGGACGCGCCATTCGCTTCAACGTCGTCTTCGTCAGTGCACTCGGACCCGCAGTCGATTTGCGAGGCGTACGCGAATGTGATTGCTGGCGCGTGCTTCAGTATCGGCTTCAGGTTCGCAGGCACAGGAGACAATCGCGCTCGTCAGGCACTGAAGAAATACGTCATCCACTTCCGTGACCTGCGATCGAAAGCTATGTCATCAGCTGGGATCATAGCTGGGCGAGGTGGCAACATCGTTGCTGCCTCCACCGAGCGCGTGACCATCGAGCGCTGCCTCGCTGTGTGTGCTCAGGCGCTTGCTCTGGTGGACGCTGGCACCGGGAGCATCGAGACGTTGACACTGTTGCGATCGATCAATCTGCGCCAGCGTGTGGACTCGGAGCTGACGTACGGCAACCATATGGCGCTGAGCACTGCGATTGGCTTGCTGTTTATTGGTGGCGGTCGAGCAACTTTGTCGCGCTCGAAGGACGCGATTGCGGCGCTCGTGATCGCGCTCTTCCCGATGTACCCGATGAACACTGCTGACAACAAGTACCACCTCCAGGCATTCCGCCACCTATACGTGCTCGCAGTGGACACATCGAGACTCCTGGAGACTATCGACGTGAACTCAGGATTCAATTGCTCTGTGCCTGTACAGCTAGAGCTCCACCAGCAATGTACCTTTCAACAGGAAAACGAAAAAGAGATGGTGGCGACTAGCAAGTGGAAAGCCCTGCAGTCGCCATGCTTGCTTCCAGACCTGAACTCGATCAAGCGCATTCTGATCTCCAGCAGCGCGTATTACCCCGTGGAAATCCTTATGACCTCAAAGAAGAAGAAGAAACATAAACAACCAAATTATGAGAAGACCCAGCAAAGTGCCGTGATGACAGCGAACGCGCTTCGACTCGAGCTTCTTCGTGACAGAAACATGGTTCTGCTTAAGCGCACGAAGCGCAGCGAGAACACTGAGGGTCTCGCGAGCCTTTCTGGCGAACTACGCGCATTACCAAGTCAGTCTAAGCCAAGTGGTCGGCTAGCTCACGACAAAGACGACCAGCTCGTGATGGCATTTGAGTCGTATTTCTTGTCGTCCGAAGGGCAACGCAGTCGCCTGGGTCAACCTGAAGGAGCTATTCCAGACACCGACTCGATTGCGGACTGGTGGCGAATCCAAAGTCGACAGCTTGTGAAGCACCATGTGCGTGAGGAAGCGTCTAGTTTTCTGCCAATCTACCTGAACGCGCTCCACGCGCTCTTCCGATTGCAGCATCTGCGCTTCCAGCCATCATCCTTCGCAGGACTGCACAACTTGAAGCTCTACATCGAGTACTGCGAATGGAGCACGAGACGAACTTCGACAGATCGAGACTTTTGCGTCTGGCTTCAGCACCAGACTGAAAAAGCCCTTCGAGGTCTGTGGGAGAAATGTGCGACGTCCCAGATCGCGACGATTTCAGATGTGCACGCCCTGGTTTTCCAGTCAAGAGCTCGTGATGACGCTGCTGAAAAGAGGAAGCAGAGCATGAATTTGGCTGAAGAGCAGGACGCGTGCGTCATCACGAACGCTCTCGTGAACTACTTTGCTGAACCATTGACTCGGATGGCAAGATCCCCAGAAGTATGGAAGTCGGACTTCCTGCAGCAGTGGAGAGCCTCAACATCCGTAGACCCTCGACAACAATTCAAGCTCGGAGAATTCCTACTTTCGCACCACTACCAGCAACAGGACGCGGATGAGAAGAAAAAGAGCGTGACGCAAGACGAGAAGGTGTTCTGGCTGCAGTTCGTGTCGTTCTTTTTATTTGGTGTTTAACGTAATGCGAGGTAGAGGCTCAGGTCCAACTCGGCGAGTCTTTGTTTGCTGTTTTTCTTGTGTTGAGACGTCTTGGTTACTCGTTTCTGCAGCTCGATGCTACTCGACCCCTCAAATGATTTGCTGAAGCACCCCAGGCAGCGTCAATCGATGAAGCCTTGTGCTTCTCCATGCTCCCTCAATGGTGCTGATCTTGAGCCGAATTCTTTTTGTCTTGCTGCGTGGGAGCCTCTCTCAGCCTTTCCCCAAGTGATGCTTCCCCAGTCCCCTCCATGCTTTGTTTCGCTTTGTGCGCTGCTAAATATTTTCTTTTGTGTGCGTGTGTGTGTTTCCTCCATCCGCCCCGTCCCCATGTGTGCGATCGCTACTGCTGTTGCATTCTCTCTTGCTTTTTTTCCTCTTCTCTCCATATTTTTTTTCTGCTTCACCCTTTCATCTTTTTTTTCTTGGGGAGAGCTTCTGAGAGAGTGAGAGCAACTCAGTTCAGTTTGGCAAAGGTGATTTTCATTTTACGTCTCTTGCGCGGAGAAGAGATGGCGACCGGAGGTGCTGG
Source organism: Globisporangium iwayamae (assembly GCA_023336215.1). Lineage (NCBI taxonomy): Eukaryota > Oomycota > Peronosporomycetes > Pythiales > Pythiaceae > Globisporangium > Globisporangium iwayamae. Next base: position 29,604 of record JAADWP010000154.1, on the reverse strand, counting down.
GGCAGACACCGCCGTGCGTTGTTGAGACGGCGCTGGGACTGGCGGCAGTGGCTTCGAGGGCGTCGTCGAAGTCGTCGTGGATGGCGTTCCAGGAGCCAACGCCAGAGTCTTCTTCGCGATTGGAGTACCAGCCGCAGACGACGCGCCATCGCGGTCGCGCTTACCTGGCAAAGAAGCGGACTGGGGTGAAGCACCGACGACGCTTTCGAAATCCTTGGCTAACTTCACAGGAGTCGACAGGTCTGGTTTCTCGCTTTGAAGCGAAGGCTTCACAGGCGAAGATGAGGCGCTCCCTTCCGCTGCTGGGTTCGGACCTGGACTTCCTGGAGGCAGAGGAGGGGGACTAGCGTTCGCTTTCCCGTTGATAGTCTTGGTGGTGGTAGCAGAGCCACTTTCATCGTCCACCGACGCTGAGTTCGAGTCTTCCGTGGCGCTGGCGTTGTCTTCTTCGCACGTGCCGTCCGTGTCCTGTGACTGGGTGTCCTTAGCGGCCGCGGTGTCTTCTCCCGAAGAAGTGCCCGTCGCGACGCCGTTCGCAGCGTCCTCGGCAGCCTTCTCCTCCTCTTTCTTCTTCTTCATAAATTCGCGGCGAGTGTTGCGTGCCACCTGGCGGCCACCCATGTCTTCAAAGACACACTCGGGTAGGTTCTTCCACACCACGGGCGTGATCTTCACGTCCATCGTCGGCGTGCGCTTGTTCCAGCGGTAGAGGTCGTTGTGCTTGAAGTAGTCGACCGAATTATCAATGCTCACCTCGCGGCCGCGCAGCTGGCGACGGTCGATGTCAAAGCCCACGAAGAAGCAGACGCCGAACTTGGTTGGCTTGGCAACACCGTCTTGCGCAGGATTCTCGCCGTTGCTTGACTGGGAGGAGGAGGCTTGGGTCTCGACGAAGCTCAGCGGGTACTTCTTCGTGAACGTCCGGATACGGCAGAGCTGCGGGATGTACGCGAGGCTCTCGACCAGCTTGCGGATGCGCGACTCGCAGAAGCCACACCACGCTTGCTCCTCGTCTTCGGATTCCGTGTACACATCTACCGCGAGGTAGTGTTGATGCACTGCAAAAAAGTCCGACGGGTCAAAAAGCGGACTCCAGTCCGCGCCTCCTTTATTTAAAATATCTTGCACTATGCCCAGCGCGCGCTTAAACTCGTCCTTCATCACCGCAAGCGTGTGCGTTGACACGTTGAAGGAGGAGTTCATCGACGGATACGCGGGCGTCAGGATCGGCATCACCTGGTATCTGTTTACACGCACCGAAGCAACATTAGTCACAATGTCCATGGCCCTAGAGATTTATCAAAGCACGGCAGGTCTACCTGTTGTTGCCAGAGTTCGCGTTCCAGATCTCCAGGCCAAGCTTCGCATCATGGGTCTTGCAAAGCTGCACACACAAACAGCCACAATATCAGAGTTAGCAACCCACACAGCATTCTCAAACTCACCACACGTTCAAAAATGTCACTATACCTGGATCGCGAGTGGCCACTTCCAGTTCGCCAGCACCATGAAGAAGCGTAGCAGCAGCGTCGAGGGTGCCGCCGTCGGGTACAGCTGGTTGATGAAGCACACAAGGATGCACCAGTTGACACCACCGAGGTACCCCATCTTGTTCGAGTAGAGCCCGCGACGCTTGGCCCAGCGACGCACAATGCGCAACACGCTGATAAAGCTCTCACGGTTCGGCGTCAGCTGCACAGCATCAAGCAGTCTAGTTATTAACCACACAAGTCAATCAACAACATGGCAGATCGCTCACAAGCAACCGCGCGTACCTTAATCATGAGCTCCGTCACGCGCGGGCCGTTGAGCGACTTCTCGGTCGCCGTGTCGACACCCATGAGCACGGCATCTTCGAGGATGTTGAGGTCGTCCGGGATCGTGTTGCGCGGCAGGATCGCGATCTGGAGATCGATGTTGATCTCCTCGTAGTCAAACGTAATGATCGGCACAATCGCGCCTTCGATGGACACGAGGTTCGACACCTTCGGGTGCTTCAAAAAAATCTCCTTGAGCGACGCGAAGAAGTCGTCGCGTGAGATGTGGCGCGGTGCCACGCAGATCGTGTCGATATCCGCGCCCGGCTCGTTCACGCCCAGGCGGTACGAGCCCGACACGAGGATCTGCCCGCCGGCGTCCGCTGCAATCTCCTCGGGGACACCCTTCTGCACGCACACCTGTCCATCATTTCCATAGAATAACACACACGATATCCATAATTAGCATCCATTTCCATCGACACGCATTCATACAGGGACCGTGTTTCCTTTCACATGCACAACATACCTGCTTGACCCACTCACGGAAGATGGAGCGCAGTTCGGCGAGGATCATGGAGCGGCGCGTGATGTTCTCGTCGCACTCCGTGGGGAAGTGCTCGTCCATGAACCCCTGCAGCTTCTGTGACTGCTCGAGGTCCTTGGGTTCGGGTGGCGTCGTGCGGATCGCCTTGTACGCCTGTTCCAGCACGTGCGCCGCCACCGTGAACGTCGCGCTCTGCATGACGACAGGGCCTTGGGTCGGAGGTGTCTTGTGTTCAGTGACGATCTGCTTCCTCTCAGCGGCGCCTGCTACTTGCTTCAAGGGGACGAGCGAGAAGTCGCGTTGGCGTTGGCTCGTTCTTTCCGCGCGCGCTTGCTTGCTTGGCGCTTGGCGTCTTCTGGACTGACTGCCAGTGGCGAATTACGCGCGTGGTGTGCTAATGTTGTTGTATCGTGAAATTTATGCGGTAAATTTCGTTCATGCTTGTCAGAGAATCGAAAAGAAAGCCAGAGTAACTTGGCATTTGTAAGGACTGAGGTTCTTTCCTTTTTTTCAGCATGTACAAATGTATTTTACGAAAGCAGAGTACTGTCATGATGACATTAGTGCCTTCCTCTAGGGGTCACTATTTTTCGCACACGTCGCAGCTTTTGCCTCTCCTCTCTCATTCACGAGTTCTTTTGACTGGAAGGCCAACCGCAATACGGACGCCAAGCTGTCAATCAGTCAGTCAGTCAGTCTGTTCATCAGCAGCAGTTCGTGAATCGAGCGAGTGGGAGCAGACGACATGTTCGCACACTTCAAGCGCGAAAGCCTGCGGAAGCTGCGCATGGCGGAAGACAAGAGTCCGAAGGGTAGCATCGACGAGCCCATTGTCGACCTCATCCGGCTCATCAACGACCACCCGAACTACGTGCGTCATGGCGCGCTTCTTCTAGTTTTTGCAAGCGTGGTATACTCATTTCATGAAGACTGACTGATTGGTTCTCCATACCAATCGATGTAGGTGACCAGCAGCTCGTGCTCAGGGCGCATCGCCATCTTCTGCGGCGTGCCTGCCGCTGCTGCAGCGAATACAACTAGCGATTCTACGTCCGATAGTGCTGCGGGTGAAGAGCGCGAAGAGTCGGCGAACCTGATCACGAAAGGCGGCAAATGGCTCCTGGCGGAGCACGCGACCATCACGATGGAGCAGCTCTCGGGTGTGCTGCGCTCGCCCGATGCCGTCTCGACCAGCAGCAACATGGTGCGTCCGCTTGCTCTGTTTTCAGTGTGTGGATCTCTCGTAATGGTGAGCTGATGCGTGTCTCTCGTTTGTTCTTGTAGCTGATCATCAAGCACGAGCCGTTCATCATGCACGTCGTGTGCCGCGATTTAGACTCCGCCAAGGAGCTCCTGCAGTGGGGCATCGCGTGTGGCTTCCGTGAGTCGGGCGTCGTGCTGGGCAACAAGAAGATCATGTGCGCGATTCGCACGACCGCGAACGGCCTCGAGATCCCGATCGCGCACACCGCCAAGGAGCTCTTCGTGAGCGACCACTATCTCAAGTGGATCGTCGGCATCGCGAACGACAAGTTCGTCGCGAACAAGCGAAAGACCGATCAGTTGCTCGAGGCCTTTAAGGCGAAATTCAGCATACAGCAGGTCCCTGAAACCCGTCCCAGCTCTATCGAGACCGTTGCGACGGTAGATCTGGAGCAATTCAAGGAACTGACCTGCGACACCGTCAAGCGCGTGGGCCACACGAGCGTCTCGTTTGGAGACAAGCACATTGTCGTGTTTGGTGGTCAGGGCGCGACGGCCGCTGGCACGACGTCCCGTCTCGCTGCGCTCAAGATCCTCTTGGTGGCTGACGATGACACGCTCCAGGTTATCTTCGAAGACCTCAATGCAGAGAACGCGCCATGCGCACGCATGCAGCACACAGCCGTGGTAGTGGACAACAACATGATCGTGTTCGGCGGGCGTGCGGGACCAACCAAGCCCTTTAACGACGTATACACATTCGACCTGGATACACGCGTCTGGAGTCGAGTGGAAACCATTGGCCACGCGCCATCGCCGCGATACAAACACTCGAGCTGCGTGGTTGGCACGACCATGTTCGTCTACGGCGGCCGCGACTCGACTACCGTGTTCGGGGACCTCTTCGCGCTCGACCTGAGCCAGAGCCCTCCGCAGTGGCGCCAGATCGACAATCCGTTCGCGTTCCCGCGCTTCGATCACGTGAGCGCGGTAGTTGAGAAGACGAAGCTGCTCTTCTGGGGCGGTATGACGTCGTCCCGCGGTGTTGAGAGCGACGAGGCAGACACTACTCACAGTGAGGCGAAGGTCAATGCCAGCGACGCTAACAACCGAGACCAGGCATTCTGCTTGGTGTACGATACGGTCGCGGACGAATGGGAACGCCGGAGCATTGGCAATGCCGCAGAAGGGCCCGACGCCAGCCTGATCGCTGGCAACGCGTGCGAAGTGAGCGACGAGCACGTGGTGATTTCGGGTGGCATGACGACTTCGTCGCTCGTGAACGGCGATAACGCAACGCAGAAACTCTTCGTGCTCAACGCGAAGACGATGCAGTGGATGCGCTTGGGTGAGATCAAGCACGCGAACGCGGCCTTTGCGTACCATACGTGCACGTGGATGCCGCACAACAGCAGTCTGTACCTCCTGGGGGGTGGCTTTCAGTGCTTTGGCTTCGGCCAGTTCTACTCGTCGCCGTTCCAGTGCGAGATCACGGTCACCAAGACGACGGTTCCTGTTGAAGAAGCTTTTGCCGCTGCTGTGTCCAGACGAACGTCTTCCTCTTCAAGCTACGCTTCTGCTTTGTCTAGACTATCTTACTCGTCCGTTAGCGATGCTGCTGTTCCTGCTATCGTTGCCGATAGTGGCGATAGCAGCTCGACAGTTGCAGCTCCACCAACGCCAGTGCAATTGGCACAGGGATCTGACAAGCCGCTGGGCGTGCTCGCGGCCAAGCTCAACGTGAAGAAAATCAAGACGCTTCTGGAGAAGAGCGGCGTCTACGACAAGTCGCGCCGCGTGCACGTGGTTCAATTAGACGCTGAGAGCGGCGGTGGCTCTGCGTTCCTGATCCCCATCACGAGCGCTTTTCAAGAACGCGCTGCTACAAAGCCAGAGCTCAACGCTTTGCAGCTCGTTGTGGATGAAGACGCGTACGCCAACAAGTTCGGCAAGAGTAGCGGCCTCAATCGCAACGAGGTGATCCAGAGCACGATCCTGGCGTTCGCAGTCAAGCACGGCATCCCGTACGCGGTCCAGGCGGGTGTGCCTGACAAGTATGAGTTCGTGGGCGACATCCTGCTTGTGCCGCGCGAGTCGTTCCTCGAAGAGTACTGGCAGGCGCCATTCGTGCAGGAGATGTGGTCCAAGGTCTGCGAGTCCACGTCGCCCCCGTTCTCCCGCGTGGCGCGCAAGGCATTCATCGACGCGAGTGAAAAGCGCCAGAGCCACGTTGACCTGCTGTACGTGAACCAGCACGCGCTGACCTCAAAGCGCGCGCAGCAGGCGCCCGGCTGGGTCGAGGTGCGCGAGAACGGCATCGTCTACGGCTGGGATATCACGCGCGTGATGTTCTCCTCGGGCAACGTGACTGAGAAGGCGCGTATGGCGAACATCGGCTGCCATGGCGAAGTGATCGTGGACTTGTTCTGCGGCATCGGCTACTACGTGCTGCCTTTCCTTGTACACGGCGGTGCGGCATTCGTGCACGCGTGCGAGTGGAACCCGGACTCGGTCGACGCCCTGCGCTTTAACCTGGAGCGCAATGGCGTCGCGCACAAGTGCCAGGTGTACTTGGGCGACAACCGCGAGACTGCACCCAAGCTTGCAGACGTTGCGGACCGCGTGAACCTGGGGCTGTTGCCTACGAGCATCAAGGCGTGGCCGCTCGCCGTGCAGGTACTCAAGCCGCAGGGCGGCTGGTTCCACGTGCACGACAACGTGGCCGTGGAGGACCGCGAGGCCTGGGAGCAGCGCCTGCTGGACTCGCTGCGGCAGCTAGCCGATCAGTTTGGCAAGAAGTGGGCAATCTCCTGCGAGCACGTAGAGCGCGTCAAGTCGTACGCACCGAAGGTGCACCACCTGGTGGCGGACATCCGCTGCGTGCAGCTTGAGGAAGAGTAATCAGGTTGATTGTCGTTTCACCAGACCGACCACCTATGGAATAGATACACGCGCAGTTGAGGTTTGTACTTATTCCATGGACGCCGCACTTTTTAGCACGTTGCTTCGAGCACTTCCAGAATACAGAGCACTTCGACAGGACTTCTAAGCAGGCGGTCGAATAGTCAGCTCAGTCAAGAGTATGGCAACGACTTCGTGCAGAGCTACCTCGTGGACGTGGTGGCCCAAGATGTGCAGAGCGACATCGAAAGTTGTCCAGTAACTATCCCTGCATGCCTACGGCCCTGGTTGTTGGATTCAATGCTGCGCGAAACACATGTACTTCAGCAACGCACTCTCTTGCAGCTGCCAATGTGGCTGAAATGTCGATCTCACCTTCCAGGCTCTTGGGTTTGTAACCTGTGAAGTCGTGTTTCAGATTCTTAAAGAAGGTCTTAAAGACTATTTAGTGTCAAATCGAGCGCATCATTCGTAAGGTAGGTTACGGTTACGATGGTAAAACTGGCCATTTTGGACAATCAAATGAGGTAATTCGGCTGATAAATTAGGTCATTTTGGTAAATCAGGCCACGTGGGTCGATCTTCGCAACACCTCGGCGTCATTATCAGTGCCGCCCCCTCGAAGCGATGCCGCTGGCGATCGACGCCGAGCCGCAGCACGATAAGATCCTCACTGACGCCGCTACATCTGCAACTGCTGATGCATGCAAAGCGAGAGATACAGCAGCCAGTACGGCTGACGTTCCAGCAACAGATGGCATCGACCAGGAGCTGCGCCGCCGCGACCGGCACTCGTTCATCAAGCTGCTGCGCGACGGCGTGCAGCGCCGTGTGAGCGAGCAGCTTGACGCTGACGCCGCAGAGGATGCCGCAGCTGAGCGGCGCAATAGTAATGGAAGGAGCAGCGACAACAGTGGCAGCGACGACTGTCAAGACCCGTCGCTGCTGCCGTCGCGAGCCAAGCAGCGCGCTAGATCCAGAAAGAGTTGCGGAAGCGGTGGCGCGTGGCAGACGCTCGCGTGGCGTGACGCCTACTCGACCGAACCGTTCTTCGAAGCGACGATCGATGGCAAACCGCTGCACATCAAACAGATCCTGCAGGGCGAGCTCAACGGCCTGGGCACGGGACTGACGGTAGGTACCTCGCATTACATTCGCTGTTTCTCTGTATCATTTCGACCGGGTGACCCGCGTGTGATGCATAAAGTACTCAAGCGACTTGCTCGCGTATGCCTATGAGCAGGTATGGCCAGCAGCTTGTGTACTACTGAAGCACTTGGACCACCGCTTCACCGGGAACAACCAGCTAGAGAACCAGTTTGTGCTGGAGCTCGGCAGTGGCACCGGTGCCGTCGCGATCGCGGCTGCGATGCTAGGCGCGCGCCGCGTTGTGGTCACGGACATGGACATGCTGATCTTCCTCATGAAGGAGAACGTCCAGCTGGCTCAAGAGACAACAACAGGTGTATTGAGCGACGTTATTCAAGTGGAGAGCTACGAGTGGGGTGCCAAGCCGAGTGAAGCCATTATCAGTACTGCGGATACCTCTGAGCAAGCATACCCCGATCTGATTCTCGTCTCAGACTGCATCCTGCCGCGGTTGTACCCCATCGAGCCGCTCGTCGCGGCGCTGGATCTGCTCGCGAAGAAGCACACGAAGGTGCTGATCTCGTTCGAGTACCGCTACTACGAGCTCTTTGACGCCAAACAGCGGTTCTGGGAGCTCATGTGTGCTAAGGGGTTCGTGCTGCGCGTACTCGAGGACGACGAGTACCATCCGCGCTTTAAGGCCGACGACATTGAGATTTGGGAGATCTCGCGACAGCAATGAAGAGAAGCGACGTCGCTTAGGAGGACAATCTGTTCTTCTAAAACAAATTTGGTTTCAAGTAATGTCTCCACCGCCTAGACATGACCAAACCACAAAGAAACACATAGTGCATGAACCAAGTGATTGTGGATGGCTCAAATCTTCTACTGTACCGAGCGCTTGGCGAGCGCCGCGAAGATGCTCTCGGGCCGGCTCAACAAGTCCGTTGGTGGACCGAACTCGGCGACCCTGCCGGCGTCCAGCACGGCGATCTGGTCGCAGTGCAGGATCGTGTGGATGCGATGCGCGATGATGAGCACGGTCTTGCGCGCGAAGGTCTCTTTGATGGTCTGCTGGATGAGCGCGTCCGTGGCAGTGTCCACGTTGGCCGTGGCCTCGTCCAGCACGACCACCTTGCTGTCCTTGAGCAGCGCGCGCGCGATGCAGAGCAGCTGGCGCTGGCCTACCGACAGGTTCTCGCCACTCTCGGCCACCACAAAGTCTAGGCCGCCACTGCCACTGCCATTAGCGTCCGACCCCCACTTCTTGACGCTCGCGGCCAGCTCCACCTGCTGTAGCACGCGCCAGATCGCATCGTCCGCGTACTCGCCGAACGGGTCGAGGTTCTCGCGCAGCGACCCGCTGTAGAGCACGGGGTCTTGCGGAATGATGGCCAGCGAGCGGCGCAGGTCGCGCAACCTTACAGTCTGGATGTCCACGCCGTCGATGAACACGGTGCCGCTATCGAACGCGCAGATGCGGAAGAGCGCGACCATGAGCGAGCTCTTGCCGGCGCCCGTGCGGCCGCAAATGCCTACCTGCTCGCCGCCGCGCACATCCAGGTCCACACCGCGCAGCACGAGTGGTAGCTCCGGCCGGTACCGCAGACAGAGGTTCGCAAACCGGATTGCGCCCTGGGACGGCCACAGCTCGCGGTTAACCGGCACCAAGTTGCTCAAGTCACCTTCCTCCTCGGTAGGGATACCACGGAAGTGCAGCAGGCGCTCGACGCTCGTCATGGCGCTGTCCGTCTTGTCTACGGCGCGCACCGTGTTCTGCACGACGGACGTGAGCATGAGCGAGTACGTGAGCGAGATGCCGCCCACGACGGCGCTGACTTGGCCCTGCGTGGCCACGAGGTAGAGCGCCACGACCGAAATGATCACGACTGACATCCAGTCGAGGCGCACGGCCAGCCAGCGTCCGGCCGCCCAGTACGTGAAGTACGCGGTCGCGTTCACGTCCACGGCCTGCTTGTTGAGCGCCACGAACTTGTGCTGCATCTTGAAGGCGCGGATCGTGTGCAGCCCCGTGAGTGTCTCACCAAAGAGACTGTACACGGGTGTGCGCGTGACGCCCTCGAGGCGCTTCACCTCGCGCGACGTCTGCTGGAAGTAGAGCGTCACGACGAGAAACACGACGAACATGGGCACGTAGGACACGCCGACCCAGTAAGACGAGGCTGACGAGACCGCGAGCGCGCCCAGCAGCTGCGACACGTTCTGCAGTGTCATCTGATACTGCTGCGGCAGCGAGGCGTCCAGCTGGTCGAGGTCGTTCGAGAACCGGTTGAGGATGCGGCCCACGGGCGTCACGTCAAAGTACCGGTTCACGGGTGCGGCCAGTACGCGCCGAAAGAGCTCGTTGTGTAGATTGCGAGAGCTGCGCAGACACGCCTCCACCAGTAGCAGTCCGCGCGCGAACATGAGTACACAGCAGAGCACGATGAAGCCCAAGTACCACATCCCAAACCTCAGATTTGAGAATGAAGGATCCACGCCGTCGCGCACCATGTTCCTGGCCCAGTGGCCCGTCCACCAGTCCACCAGTGTACGCACACCCTGGCTGCCGGCGTAGAGCAGCATGAGCAGGAAGAGCAGCACGAAGCCGTTGAGCCCCGCCTCGTCAAAATACGCCTTGTAGATCGCGCCCGTGACCTTACCCTTCACGCGGTCTTCGACCTGCACGAGCTTCGTGGGGTCGTCGTTGTTGTCACTGGTGGCTGGCTGAGGCTCATCTGGTTTCAAGGCCACTACCTTTGCTGTCCTGGTCACTGAAGTCCCCACAGTGACGGCCACAGCGGCCTCGTGTTGCTTCTCATCCTCTCTCAGACCGTCGTGCTCGTCGATCACGTCACTCTCGAGCTTGTCCAACGCCTCGCTCTGCATGCGCAGGTCGGGAAACTGCGCCAGCACACCCTCGTAGGTTCCATCGCCGGCGATGCGACCGTCCTGCACGACTACGACCCTGTCGGCGTGCACGAGCAGGTCGTAGTGGCTGTTGAGCACCAGCAAACGGGTCTTGTGCTTTGCGAGCCCTACGATGCACTGGTTGAAGATCGCGTGAGCGACATGTGGGTCCACGGCGCTCAGCGGGTCGTCGAGGATCAAAATATCATAGCTGGGGCGGTACATCGCACGCGCAATTGCCACGCGAGCCTTCTGCCCGCCACTCATGTTGATCCCGCGCTCACCGATCTCCGTCTGGTCGCCATTGGGAAGCGCATCAAGGTCCATGGCCAACTGGGTGGCCTCCAACACCTGTTCATAGAGCTCTCTATCGAACGGCGCCTCAAAGAGGATGTTCTCCTTCACACTCGCATTGCGGATCCAGCTCTCCTGACTCACGTATGAGATCGCGCCGTTGACCGCCAAAGCTCCGTGAGTCTTCTTCATTTCGCCCAGGAGTGCGTTCAGCAGACTCGATTTGCCCGACCCGACCGTGCCGACGATCATCACGAGCTCACCCGCGTCGATCTCCAAGTTCACACCCTCCAAACAGAAGCTTTGGGGAGTCTGGAAGCCGTTCTTCGCGCCACTGAGCACCACGGACGCCTCAGATGGATGGTGCTGTTCCGAGTCTTCGCGGTTGTCATCATCATCATCAGTTGGGTTCACGACCACCGCCGCATCAGCGCCATCATCAAGCGGCATTGACCACTGGAAATGCGCATCTTGTACCGAGATGGTGCCCTTCGGACCAGCGCTTTCACCATTGTTATTGGCCTGGAGGTCGAGCTCCTCGCCCGCGAGGTAGGCGTCGATGCGGGCGAAGGCGATGCGGCCCTGAGATATCGTGGCGATTGCGCGCGGGAAGACATTGACCGCGTGGCGGCAGATGTTAACCATCGCGATGAGCGTGAAAGCGTCTGTGACCGAGACGTCCCCGTGGATGAGCACGTAGACGCTGAACGTGATCGCCGAGAGCAGCGTGGGCGTGAGGAACAACATGGTCGAGTTAATGATCTGCAGCACGTGGAACTTGCGGTAAAGCGCGACTTCGACCGCGCGGATCTTCTCGACGCGGCGCGCGAGCGACTCCTCCCAGGCGTAGAACTTCATCACACGGATACCCTGAAGGGCTTCCGAGGTCACCTTGACGCGTTCGTCCACCACATACAGCAATTTGCCCTGCAGTCTGCCGATCTGTCCAGCTTGACGCAGAGATGTCCACATGATGACGACGATCAGGAGAGCTCCGCAGAGCGCCGACCAGATGTTGAAGAGGAACGCGATGAGCACGATCGTGAGGGTGAAGCCGAAGGGCGCGATGAAGAACCACGGACCGTCGCTCATACACGCGAAGGCGCGCTCGGCGTCGACACTCATGAGGGTGACGATTTCGCCCGTCGAATAGCCTTGGCGCGCCGTGGACGACAATCTGAGAGATTTCTGGTAAATCACGTCCATGAGCACAGAGCGCAGGTTCGCGCCCAGCCGCTGCGAGATGAAAAAGCCGCAGTTGAGGCACGTGACCGCGAGTAGCGACGTCGCGCTCATCATCACGACCAACACGTAGCCGCTCTGGACGCCAAAACCGTTCATGCGGCCGTTGAGGAAGCTCAGAATCGCCTGTGTTATGTACGCCTGGAGCGCCAACGCTAGCGTGTACATGACGTAGTTGATAAACACGATCGTGAGGTCGCGGCGGAACGCTCTCATGAGCGCCGTCACAATGGGCGAAACCCTGGGCTTGGTGGTGCTGTTGGGGCTGGCCGCGTTCTGGTTGATGGCTCGCGTGTACTCGGCCATGAACCTGGCATGCAGCACGTCGCAGGAATCTTCATGCGCGACGGGCCAAAGGTCTTCGATCTCCAGCACCTTGCGCGCGCCGAGCGACACGAGCGGCTGCAGCCACGAGGCCGAGAGGAACGCCCAGAGCGACGCACTCGTCAGTGGATTCTCACGCGTGCTCAGCGGGCCGCGCTGCGCGTACACGGCTAGGAATGCCGCGTTCTTCTGCTGCTTCTTCGTTGATTTGGGCTGCTGTTGCTGATCATCCACAGGAGTTTGCTGCTTGGGCGTGGGCGGCAGCGCCTCGTAATGGGCTTCGTCCGCCGCCTTCATGGCCGCCATCCTCAAGAGCTTCGAACAGCACGTACAGACAGAGCCTGACGAGCTTGGGCTCTGCGCACCGGACTGCAGATTGCGAAGTGAGTGAGTGAGTAACAGTCACTGTGACTGTGGACCATTTGCTGGTCGTCGCCGTCGTCGCGATAGCGGAGAGGAAAGATGAGCGAAGATGAGCGACGAGCGTCATTCCCATCTTCTTCAGCCACACGAGCGACCACTCAACATGCGACACACTTACCTTTGCTTTTCAGAACGCTCTTTGGGAGTGATCGTGGGCTTGCATCCTATGTATAAGCATTAAAACGAGGTGGTTGTGTTGTGCTATTTGTTGGACAGACGGACACACAGTGGTGAGCCTGAATTCGAGGACGGCCATGACGCCGACGCATACGCCTTGACATTATACATGCCACTGTTCCTGGCCCAGTGCAGCGTAGTCCACGAGGACTTGACTGTTTACTTCACCGGCAGATCGAAATCCAGTGATCGCCACCTCGTAAGCTCACAGATGACAACAGCCTCTTTGGCGTCTAAGCAGATCCGCAGCTAGGACCTCCACTCACGTGCACGCTCGCCTACTAACCGATGCTCCTCACAGATCACCACCCTGTCATCAGTGCACATTCGCATAAGAAGTGAGCAACTGGACATAAACGAAATACTCTGCGATCGAAGAAGAGCTACCGGAGGCATCAAGAGCCCTCGAGGGAGATGCGAGGCTTTGCTACTTGCTTGCGAAGCGCTCACCGGCGCTTTGGCTGCAGCAAGAGTATCAGGACCCGAGTCTTTTGCAATACAGGTCTTCTGCCATACGAGCGACAAAACGGTCCGTCGACCTGGAACTCGCATACCGCATGCCACTCAGCGATTCTGAAGCCGTGGCGGCGGGAGCTCTACGTGTCATCCCGACATCACTCCTCACGACCGGTGACGCATTTGGCTAGCAGAAACCCATGTGACATTGCAGGAACGCCAGTAGGAAAACCGACGCGTCAGCGAAGGGAGGCCGATGAAGCGCACTGCCCGAAGTAAAGCCCTGAACGAGATCAGCGAACTCGACTTTGTATTATTGACGCATTACATTTCGGCTGTGGTTGCTTGAGCTCCCAGATCGCCATGCCGTTTGATCTTGTAGCATGGATGGTCGGTCACTTGTCATCTCCAAGCAGATGAAAGAATTGACGCACGTTAACTTTTAACACCGCTGCGCGGCGTCAAAGAACCCGTGATAGCGGTACTCGAACGAGATCAGCGCTGTCATGTGAAGGAAGAGCCAGAGAGGCCACCAACCACCAAGCAAAAGAAAATCGAGGTGCTAGTTAGATTTGATTAAGCATACTTTGTGAATGCATAATTAAACATGCACGGCAGGTCAATATCATAACCAACGAGGTCCCCTCCAGTTGTTTGCTGCACGCGCTTCTGGTCACTGTCTCATAATGAGTTAGTTCCGTCGCGCGCAAGTCTGACTGACCACCTCAACACATTTTCATGATGGCTTTCTTTTGAGCAGCAGCAACAACAGCATTCAATGGCAGGCAAGTCAAGGACAGTGTCTCGGTAGTCAACACGAGGTCACTGCGCGTGTAGGTCAAAATCCAGCGATCGTTGCCTTCCACCACACGTAGATGACAAGTTCGCGTCATGCTAGGACCAGGTCCACTCACTCACACGACCACCACTCACGTGCGCTCGCTCGCTCACTCACACCCACCCCTCAACTGCAGCAAATTCGATCTTCAACGATTGGGCTATTCCATGGCGAAGCCCACGGCGACTAATACTACAGCACAGCGTCCATGTTCAGGATAACAGACAGCCTTGAACATGAGCCCACCACCCAAAGCAAACAAACCCGAGCTTCCTTCAACCTCAAGTTGCTACAGCAGCAAATCTCAACCGGTATACAGAGACCAACCAAATGCGAACCCTACTACTTCGGAGGCTTCTCAACTGCACTCGCCTTGGTTGCCACCTGCAGCGCGAGGCAGTGCAGGTCCTCGTGCGTGCGTCTCGCGTCCGTGGGCGCAATGTTGTGCGCGTGGAGGAATTCTCGCAGGCCCTGCGTCGACAACAGCGAGCACAAAACGTCGACATCTTGCTCTTCCTTGGAGATCAGCGGCTTCAGTTCCTTCTCACTCTTCCTCTTCGTCTGAGTCTGGGTCTCTGGTCTCTTGGTATCGGCTCTGGACTTGGTCACAATCGCACCGGAATCCTCATTCTCAGAGGTCCCATCGACTCCGAAAAAACCCTCGGTGATGAGTCCTCCACCGTCGATCTGTCCACTCTGCAGTGCCTCAATCGTCTTCCGCGCCGACTCGCGCACGAGAAAATCCTCCGAGTCAAGACACTCGTTCAGCTGGAACGAGTCGCCGATGGTCACGTCCCCAGAGTTCACGAGCGCCTCCAGCTGTGCTCTGAGCACCACGAGGTTCTCTGTGTCCTCCTGACTCACATTGTCTACCTCACCATCGTCTCCACTGGCGGTGTCCGCATCAGCTGGACTCGTTGCTGCAGATGGACCATTCTGGGTCAAATCTTGAAACTTGTAGCCCAGCACGATCGCCACTGAGGCGTACATACAACTCTTTGGCGCCGCAATCTCTGGCGCTGAAGTCACCGCGCCATTGAGACTCCCATATGAAAAGTACTCCATGTAGCTCGACCACCAGCTCCCTTCTCCAGGTACAGGCTCAGTCAATGGCTTGCTCTCTTCATGCTCGAGTGCTCGCAGCGATCGCGCAGCCTCGGTGCTCACCCACTCCCAGAACATACCCCAAGTGACGGGACCTTCAAAGCCCTCGCTCTGGAGCACGTCCACTGTCTGCTGGTAGCCGTCCTCCGAGACTGCACTCGAGGCCTCGTAGAGCTTCGTCATGATCTGGATACAGTGCTCCTTCGAGATCTCCCCATTGCCCTCGGGGTCGTACTCGTTGAACATGATGCGCGCGCCGAGCTCCAGCCTGTCGATATGTTCTTTGGCGTACTTGTGACTGTTAAAGTATGACGCCGTGTACCCATTGTACGCCTTGGTGCCAGCAAAGAAGCCGAGCATCCCGCCCACGACTGCGGCGCCGGTGGCTGCGACCACGCCTAGTGGCCCAGCGATGCCAACTCCGGTCCAGAACCCGACCGCAGACGCCACAGAGTACGCGCCTAGACTCGCCCCGGCCGCAGCGGCCGTGCCACCAGCGATATGCTGGCCGGCCTTGAGCCGAAAGTCCTTCATGAGCAGCCGCTCACTGGTCTCAGAGAGCACGCCTTGGGACTTGCGCTCCGTGTGCTTCGTACGGTAGTCATAGTATTCTTTCCCAATGTCCACGAGAATCGACGCGATCGTCAAAGGTGCGGCGACAGCTCCACCGAGGGCTGTGGACGTACGTGCCATGCCCTTGGCGAGCACGACACCGCCAGCTGCACGGATACCGCTATCCAAGGCACCGTCTTTGCTGGCGCGCACGATCTCCTGGAAATTGCGCTTGGCGCCCTTCGGCTCGCCCAACTGATAGTCGGCGATCACACGCTCAGCAAGTGCTGTGCGCTTGGCTTCGAGCGATTCACTCGCAGCTCGAAGAGCGATCTCGGCACCCCGTGAGAGATCGGATTTCTGGATGTAGCCCACGTGGAGTGCGCTGCTCTGAGCCGTAAACCGAATCACAGCTGACGAGCTGTCGTCACGCCACTTCTCAACGATGCCTAGACCAAACGGCGTGTTCACCGTCGAGCCCTCTGGGAACAGCACAATGTCTGGGATCTGAGGCTTTTCCTGTTTCTGCTCTTCCTCAGTATCAAAGAACGCGGCGATGTCCTCTGCGAGATCCACACACTCGTAGAACTCGTCTTCAGCGAACGCCTCGAGCTCCGCCGCGTCAAACTCGGCCACGCAGTCGTAGAATTCGTCGATGAGCTCAAACTCGCTCAGCGCGTTGTCAAAGTCGTCGTCTTCGACTTCTTCAGTGACCACCAGCTCACTTGCTGTCGTTGTAGTAGTTGTCACCACGATAGCATCTGGGACCACCTCAGCGTCCCCAAGAATCGTCGGCTGCTGTTGATGGCCGCTGGCGCTGTCAAGCTGCAACACTGTCGGCTTGGTGTCAATCGCCACCTTCTTCGTCGTCTTGCTCTTGCTCTTCATCTTCACCTTGTGTGCCCTCATCAAGTTGATGTGGTCTTCCATCAGCAGCAACAGGTGGTTGCCCGACATATTCCGCACGGTCTCGGCCTGGCGCTGGCGCTTGGAGCTCTCTGAGTACTGCGACCAGGCGCTGACAATTAGCGCGACGCTCGCACCCACAGCCACGGCGCCTCCGACCACTGAGATCGTCTTGAGACCGACTTTGCCACTCCCGCCACCGCGCGGCGCCGGTAGATCTCCAGGCACGAGTTCTTCAGGCTGGAGGTACATGATCTTGTCCTGTTGCTCAGCGCCAATGCCGACCTTGCGAGCCACGCGAATGCGGTCGGGTGCAAAGAGGTTGTCGTGGTTGTTTTTCATAAGTGAGCCACTACTCGTCTGGGTGCGTCTGATTGGTTGGCCCACGACGCTCGAGCTCGACGAGCTGAAGCGTGACGTCGCCCGTGAGACCAAGCCCGAGCCGCGGTCAAACATCTCCTTGAACGTCGCGATCGCCTCGTCCAACGTCTTGCCATAGACTGTCCCGTTCCTTACAAACTCCTCCGTAAGACTCGGGGCTTTCGCCAAGTGGGCATCGTACTCTTTACGAGCGACTGGGTCCGAGAGCACTTCATAGGATTCCGCGAGCAGCTTGAAGATCGTCTCGGCCATCTCGCGCTCCTGGAGGTTCGTAGACTGATGGGACCACCGGTCCGGGTGCCATTTGAGCGCGAGTGACCGGTACGCGCTGCGGATCTCACGCTGTGTCGCATTGCGGGCGACGCTCAGGCGCTCGTAGTAATTCATCGTCGCGTTGATCTGGATCGATGTCGAGCGCTTCGCCACGGCGTCCACGTACGCGCTCATTAAGTGCTGCAGGATCGAGTTGCCGGTCAGTGTTGTTGTCGCATCACTCTCGGCATTGAGCGCGTCGACGATCTGCTGCGTGTCGTGGAAGACCTGAAAGCTCGAGCCGCTCTTTGAGAGGAAGATGTACGTGCCGCAGGGTGCGTACCGGAGTGACGATGTGTCCTTCACGACGTTGTACTCACGGAGCTTCTGGAACGAATTCTGGAGCATGCTGAGGCTCATGGTGATGTATGCAGTCGTCGCACTCGGGAAGACACTGTGCCCTCCAGAGGTGGACGCAGCCCCTGCAGCAGCTGTGGACGATAATCCAATGAGCACCTGCTGCATTCTTGCTGGCAGAAGGTTCAGCAGCGTCTTCGTAGCCTTTGTGATCGTCACGATGCGTTCTGTGGTCTTGGCGAGCATCGCAGCCGACTGCGCGACGTTCAGGATGCCCGGGATGCAGTCCTGTTCGTTTACGAACGTGATCATGCGCTGGCTCAGTCCAAATGGCTCAAGGAAGCTCGAGATTCCATAGGAGCTGCTGTACGGCGAGCCAAATCCCACAGCGAGCACATTGGGAAGGCTCTGTGCGAGCGCTGTGCGGTCCGGGTACGCCTCCAAGATCTTGTAGATCGTTGATCTATTGCTGGGACCTGGAGTGTACGCTTCAGCACTATCCGTGGCCGACAGCTTGTCCTTCTGCTTTTGGTCGTAGTCCAGTTTCTCCATCTGCAGTCGCACATTTATAGGCAAGTGCTGGTACACGAGCTCACAGAAGCCCAGCTGCGCAATGCTGCCGCCGATCGAGTGACCGCAGAGCAGCAACATCTTCTTCGCGCGCTTGGCGCGACGGTGCGCGGCCTGCAGGTCCAGTCGCTGCGCGCGCTTCCAAAAGGGCACGTGGATGCGCGCGCCGCCGAAGCGGTACTCAAAAGGCTGTGAGAGCGGCAGCGTCGAGCCCAACACGGTCTCGAGGATGTCCCTGTGTGCTGTCGCACGCACGGCGCAGAGAATCGAGCGCGACGTCTCCATGAGCACAAAGTCCCTGCGGAATTCGAGCACGGGGAAGAGCAGATCGTGCGGTAGCGGCGACTGCCGGATGCGCGCCTCCAGCTCCTGTCGCGCGCGCACCAAGTCTTCATCGTTGTTGTTTTCACTGCTGCTGGTGTTGCTGCTGGATGAGACCGTGCCGATGGCGGCGCAGAGTACGGCGGCACTCAGCAGTTCGCTCTCGGTGGACGCGTTGCCGCACCACCACACGCCTTGTGCTGACGCATCGCTGGTGCTAGTGGACGACGGCTGTAGACTGCTCATCGCGGAGCTGTCGGCGGGCGGCGTCATCCTCTCGGCTTCTTCTTTGCTTCCAGTTAGTGAGCGAAGAAGAAGAAATGGGAGAACATGTCATGGAGCTCTTTGAGTTGAGTGATGATGCCTGCGACGTGGCGTGCTCTCGATAAAGTACGAACTCAGAAATGGACGATAGATATTGATTTTGAGCCTATACGCGAGCGAATTAATGGGGTACACGAACATGATTGGATGAAATGGGAGCTTATTTTAAGATGGCTACGTTTCGCTACGCGGATCAGCAATTGATAGCTCAGCGTGCTTCAACCTTCGACGGCCATGGCATTTTGCCTGTGATAGAAGGCTGGCGCGATGCAGCAGTAGAGCGACTCTATAGGGTAGATGAAATGCACGCTAAGGTTTTCGAGACTATAATCAAAATCTCAGTTGTACTGAACTGATCGCTGATGACCTCCTTTTCTCTTGGTAAGCAACCGTCCAATCTCTCTCTTTCTACCGGTACTCACAGCTTCGAGGCTACGAGTGACGACACCGCTGGCGTCTTAGCCTCCTTCTCAATAAAGCGGACCTCGAGCGGCAGGTGGCTGGTCTTCCTGTACACGTTGTCCAGGAACGCACAGACGGCGTCGCCGTGGGCGAGCGTACGTGGGGACACGAGGTAGTTGAACATGTGGTGCGCCTCGTCGACCTGCAGAAAAGTATCCTTCACGCCCGCGATCGTGCGTTGGCCCGTGCGCTCGCGGTACCTTTGAAGGTTCGTGTAGAAGAGCTGCGAGTCCTTGAAGGGTACGAGTGTGTCCCACGTGCCGTGCGTGACGAGAAACGGCGGGACAATGTCGTCTCGCTGCTCAGTCTTGCTCACGTCGAGCCAGCTGATGGGCGATGCCGCCTCAAAGTCGTCCTTGTTATCACGCATCCGCTTCTGGAGCACGAGGAATTCGATGTACCGAACAAAGCCGTCAGTGTTGTCGCGGTGCTGGTAGATCCCGTTGCGGTCCGTGAAATCATGGACGCCGTACGAGTCCACGCACGCGCGCACGCTCGTGTCAACACTTTCAAAGCCTGGCTGCAGCGATTTATCACTCGCGGTGAGCGCTATAAGACTCGCCAGGTGGCCACCGGCCGATTCGCCCGCTACGACGATGAAGTTCGGGTCTGCGTTGAGCTGTGTCTTCGCGTTAAGCCGCAGGTACGCAATTGCGCGCTTGGCGTCGATCAAATGCGACGGGAACGCTACCATGGGCGACAACCGATAATCGATCGAGCACACGATCCAGCCGAGACTCGCGATCTGGTACACGAGTGAGAACGGCGGTAGCTGGCGGTTGCCGATGACCCAGCCGCCGCCGTGGATGTACAGCAGGATCGGTGCATTCGGTTTTGTGTCCTTATGCTTGTACACATCCATGAGCAGCTTCGTCGTCTTCATCTTGCCCACATGCGCGTACGTGACTGTACGGACCTTGCTCACGCCTGGGAAGCTCAGCGCAAGCGCCATGGGCTGTGGCAGAGGCAGAAAGACGCTGAGCCAGCGCCGCCAGCTCATCTCGCCGATGTGCTGTAGCTTCTCGCTCGGGATCCCGGACAGGCGCTCCATCGTGTCTCGGAGCGCTAGCTTGGACGTGACGTTCGTTCGGTACATCTGCGTGAGCTTGGCGAGCACGATGGCGTGCAGCAGCGCGGCAGTAGAGCCGCTCCAGCTCGAGAACACAGGCAACTTCCGCTTCTTGAGCACCCAGTAAATCGCTGCGGCGTTGATCGCAAGGAGCTTGTGTGAAAGCTCGGTCGGCACCAGCGACGCAAAAACGCCGACCGCGTTCTGTTAGCACGTAGAGAGAGAAACCAGAACACAAGCAGCCCATTGTGTTAATTGCAGTCAGGAGTTAATGAGAATCAACTGGCAGAGCTCTGCACCTCGCGCGGGATGGAGCTGTCTGTGGCGCGGCGCACGAGCGCGAGCGCCGCCACCGTCGCCGCGAGGTATGCGAAGCGCGCCAGGCGGCCGTCCACGAGCGCGTCGGGGACCACGAGCTCCAGTTTCATGGCTCTCGCTTCTTTCTCTATGACGAGCCGAACACGCTCGATGATAGCGCTGTCTGACGTTCGTACAACTCTCTCATTCTGTCCGGCCGAAAGTGTATTGTCAACAAAAACTTGAAATCAATCAAGTGATTTGAATTTGAGCTGTCACTTTCGTCATGATTTCGCAAAATCATCGTCATGATTGAAAATTGACAACATTCATGCACTTCATTCTATAATACGAGAAGCAAACGATATCATTAGCTCATTCGCTACTCGTAGTAGCTCTGAGGGCAAATGCTGTATACCAATACGAAAGGTATAAGAGTCCACAGTCCACGTCATTAGCTCCATCGCACATTGCGATCTTCTGCACTCGCGACGCAGTGGCTGATGGTGACAGTGGTAACGCACCGGTGGCCTGGATGGGCGCGCTCGCGTGGTGACTGGTGGCCTCGAGCTGGTGCACGCTGCGGTGGTCGACAAACTCAACCAGCACACCCAGCAAGCTGCGCGGCAGCAGCATACACACTCGACAGTGAATCGGCGACTGCGCTCCTGGCCGCGAATGAGCTCTGGTGAGGAAGCGCGGCTGGCACAATAAAAGTTGGACTTGTGTTTTTTGGTTTCTCACTCACACTTGCGCGGCGATTGACATACAACTGTCGGTTGTTCACACGTCGCAGACGAATTATCGTAAGCAGAATAATTCCACTCGCCAAGCCAGGTGGGGATGGGGACGTGAAAGAAGCCAAAAAAACCCCTGAGGATTGCGATCGTGACACGCAGAGTAGCTACAGTCTGGACACACTAAAGCTCGCGAGTGGATCTTCTGCGGTAGTTGCTGGCGCTGCTACACCACCACTGGTTTGAACTCCGTTCGCTGATGAAGAGCTCAGTGGTAGATGCCTGGTCTTCTCGTAGAGGTTCTCGAGGAACACGCACACGGCCTCGCCGTACGCGAGCGCTCGAGGCGAAACCAGGTAGTTGAAAGCATGGTGTGCGTCCGGGATCTCCAGAAACACGTCCTCAACCAGGGAGCCTGTCGCACTTAACCCGCTTGCCGTCGTCGTTGTCGCCGTTGTGCTCTTCAAAGCAGCACTGGTCCGCTGGCGGTACCTCTGCAGGTTTTCAAAGAAGAGTGCCGAGTCCTGGAACGGCACGAGCGTGTCGTGGGTACCGTGCGAGACGAGGAACGGCGGGATGTCGACCGCGCCACTGTCCGCCTGCACCCAGCTCATGGGCGACGCCTGGTCGTAGTCGTCACTCGACTCCTTGAGCTTCTTCTGCATCACGACGAACTCCAAAAAGCGCACGAACGAGTACCCTTTGTCCTTGTAAAAGTAGATTCCATGGCGGTCCTTGAAATCGTGGACGCCATATGTATCAATACACCCACGTACGCTCGTGTCGACACTTTCAAAGCCCGGCTGCAGCGTCTTGTCGCTCGCCGTGAGAGCCACAAGGCTTGCCAAGTGGCCACCGGCCGACTCACCGCCCACGACAATGAACTCTGGGTTCGCATCAGCCAACAACGGATGGTTTAGCCCCTGTTCGCGCAAGAACGCGATCGCGCGCTTCGAGTCAATGAGGTGCTCGGGGAACGCGACCTTGGGGGACAAACGGTAGTCGATCACGCACACGACCCAGCCGAGCGCCGCGACTTGGTGAATGAGCGGCCGCGGCGGGTTCTTGCGGTCACCCATGACCCAACCACCGCCGTGAATGTAGAGAAAGATCGGAGCGTTCGGTTTGCACGAAGCGGTCGTCGTCGTGATGCTCCTGTATACGTCCATCTTGAGCTTCGTCGTGGCGTTCTTGCCCACGTGCGCGTACACGAGCGTGCCAACGTTCTGCACGCCTGGGTAGCTCAGCGAGAGCGACATGGTCTGCGGCAGCGGCAGCATGACGCTGAGCCAGTTGCGCCAGCTCAGGTTACCGATATTCTCCAGCTTCTTGATCGGGATGTCCGACTGCTCGGCCAGCGCGTCACGAATACTGTGCTTTGCGGTCACATTGCTCTGGTATATCTGTGCGAGGCGCACAAGCACGATGCACTGCACAAATCCCGCGATAGAGCCCACCCAGCCGGCCAGTACGGGCGTCGTCTTGGACCTACGCACCAGTAGCCAGTAGGCCACGCCGGCGTTCAGCGCCAATAACTTGTGTGAGAGCTCCGTCGGCAGCAGTGCCGCGAAGAAGCTTACCATGTTCTGCACATGTTCACAAACACGCGTGAGTCGGTCAGTCATCGCCACAGTGCATCGATATGAAGAGCTCATTACAGTAGCACACCTCTTTGACGACGTCCTTGTTGCGCGCGCGCCGCACGAGGTGCAGCATCGTGAGTGCAAACGCGAGGTACCCCCAGCGCGTAGCGCCGTCGCTCGTCACCAGTGCCCGCAGCGTCTTCATTCTGCTTTCTGTGTCGTACACACGCACACGCACGGAGAGAGCGATAGAGATAGCTTGGCTTGCGATCGACTGCTTACTTCCTGGCGAAAGCGAGAGTGAGCGATGTATCGCCCGCTCACTGCTTTTCTGGCCTTTCACACGTTCAAGTTGATGTGATCACATCGCTACATCATCAGTCTGAGATTAAACAGATCGCGATATTCGGCAAATCATTTTAGCCAATCAACAGGATGGAATTATCGGATTTTGGCCAATAACTGAAGCTGAATCTTGTGGAGCTTCGAAAATCAAAGGCAACCCAAGACGATCGCTTGTTGCGTTAGTGACGCCGCGTCCGTCATTCTACCAGAAGGACAATGCCTGATTTCTGCGTTACCGTAGAGCTATCTGTCTGTCTGTTCTCTATGGACGCTCACTCACTCACTCGACCTTGATCGTGCGGTAGATCTTGCGCACGAAGACGAGTGAGCTGCGGAAGCCGATGAAGCCGAGCATGACGAAAAAGCAGTAGGCCATCATGCCCGTGTAGCCAAAGTAGAACGCAGCCTGGAAGAAGCCTGTCATGGCCGTCGCGTGTTTGTAGTACCAAACGCTGTAGAGCAGCACGAACAAACCGGCGATGCCACCCGAGAGGTACGAGCGCCACCACCAGCGGTGGTCCTCAGTCGACAACTGGATGTACGTGAGCGAGATGGTCGTGAACGCCGTCACGAACACGAGCATGACGAACGACAGGAACAAAATCCCGAAGAGCTTGTAGATCGAGTGGCCCCAGATCGCCGCGAAGATGTGGTGCAACTCAATGTATACGGCACTGAAGGGCAGGCAGCCGGCGGCCAGCATCAGTACTGCGGGGCTGCGGTACGCGGGCACCGCTGGAATCTCACGCGGGATCTTGTTCGTCCGGCAGGGGGCATTGAAATCCCCGGTCGTGTTGCGACCGGCGATGCCGCCGATGACCGTGAGCGGTAACGCCACGAGCATGAAGAGCGCGAGCACGATCATGATCGTGCCGAAGGGCAGTGCAGCCGATGAGTCGTTCCAGATCGCGACCGAGTTCAGGAACGAGAACACGATGAGCAGCGGGCCAGGGATGATGAACACACAGAGCAAGATGTTCCAGACCCAGCGCTGGCTGTTGTGTAAGATGGATCATGCAACACAACAGTCAGATAGTGACAGCGCCAGAAACCAATTGCAAACTCAATACGAAATGAACACGTCGTGTGTAGAACGCACCCTCCAAGCTGGCGGTACAGACGCGCCGAGTGGTACCCGCCGACGCTGGCCGTGAGTGCGTAGAGCACGATGAACGCGGCCATCATGCCGCCGCGTTTGTTGGGCTTGACGATCCCGAGCAGCGAAGACACGAGCACGACCGAGAGCATCGCAAAGAGCTGTGCACCCGCCCCATTGAACGCGCAGAACAAGCTCAGGTTCGTCGGCATGCGGAACACGTCGGCGTGCACGAGCTTCCAACCTGAGTCGTCTTCCAACCCACCAACGCCACCAGCTCCACCTTCGTCACCGGCCTCGAGGTCCATGTAGCGCGAGAAGTCGCGCTTGAGGATGCGTAGCATGATGATCGAGAGGAAGGCCGTGAGCATCATCACGAGGATGAACGAGTTGATGACGGAGATCCAGTGCAGCTCCAGGTCATCGCTGAACTCGCCCTCGTGCACGTTGCGGTCGTCGAAGCTCAGGTCCGGACGGTGGTGCCACGTCACCGAGTACGTGAAGATTGCCTCCGGATGCGCGCCCACGTTCTCATCCGAGAGCGCGTAGCGGTACTCCAGCCCTGGGTCCAACGACGACATGGACACGTTCGCGGCCACGAGCTTTACATCAACAGAGTCAAGCAAAGTCGCAAACAAGGTCAGAGCCATTGCCATATGCTGCATGACGTAACATACGCAATACAAGCAGCAACACGTACGCGGTTCTCGCCCTTCGTGTCCAGCCCTTCATCGTTGTACGCGATATCAAAGTGCAGGTGCGTGTTGAGGAAGTAGTGCACCTGCGTCATACCCTGCTGGATCAAATACCCCACCTGGCCCTGCAGCTGGATGTCGTCCACATACATCTCAAAGTGCAGGCGCAACGGCGGTTAAGGAGTCCCAAGCCAAAGTCAATACACACGCACACGCACACACATGTATACGCAATATACGCATGAGAGGATATTTCATAGTCTTCGTCCACCGCGTCCTTGAATGCCTGCACGACCTCGGGCGTCATGGTCAGCTTGCAGAGTTGCGCGTAGCTCTGATCCACGCCGAAGTAGAGGTGGTAGTCCGTGATGACCTTGCGGCTGCCCGTGAGCAGCTCGCCCAGCGCATGGTCGTCCCACTGGTTGCCCTCCTTTGGCTTGCAGTACGGCAGTTTGTAGTACTGGTACGTCTCCGTCGGGTTCGCATACGGGCGGATCTGCAGGATTGATTGCATTCATTACACACGTGGCAATGGTTAGTGGCCTTCTGTGCGCGGTGCCTTGTTCACCGTACTGTGGTGCTGTCGTATAGGAGGGGGACGTACCGTATTAGCGACGACGAGCACCTCGTCGCGCGCCTTGTACTCGGCTGCGTGCGCATACGAGAGCGCCGCTGCCGCCGCGACTGCGAGTGCCCGCATCATCATCTTCATCACAAGTTAGCTCTTCGTGTGTCTCGTGAGGATAAAAAAGAGCAACTTTTCCTATGCTGTCTAAACATACCGAAACCAACACATTTTGTGCATGCTCGGGCCTTTTCTGTTACGCTCAAAATTCTCCAACACATTCTCCTACAAGTTCAAGCCATAGTGTTGGAGAGTTTTGGAGGTAACCAAAACAGACAATGAGCTACCGTTTTTGAACTAGAATATGTTTTGTCGTCCTTGTTTGTTGTACAATGCGCCCTTTTTCTTCATGTTGGATACTGTGACATACGTATTTTGTGGTGTTTGCTTACATCTCGAGTGAGCCCGTCTTGAACGCAAGCGCGATCTCGGCCATGGTCGGACGCTTGTTCGGGTCCTTCTCGAGACACGCCGCAATGATCTCCTGCATGACCGGCGAGCAGTGGGCACTGAGCCTAAACCCGATCTTGGGCGACACGGCCGATTCGCTTTGTCGTGACGTGATCGACCGGCGCGAATTGATCACCGGGTTCTCTCCCGTGTCGAGCTCCACGAGCATCACGCCAAGCGAAAACACGTCCGACTTCTCGGTCGGTTGGTTGCCTCGTAGCACCTCCGGGGCCACGAACACGCCACACTCCGAGTCCAGCGGTGAGAGCTTCACGTAGTGGAAGATTGCAAAGAGACTCAGCTTGGCTGCGTAGTGCTTGTCGAGCAGCACATTGAACGAATTCAGGCGGCCATGGACGATTCGTCGCTGGTGCAGGAACGAGAGCGCGTCGACGACTTGGCGCGCGATCGCGTGCTGCTGGGCCGCCGAGAGCCCCACGGAACTTGCGACACAGTCCCGCAATGCTCCATTCTCGACAAATCCGACCACGGCGCAGAGCTCCGTGCCTTCGTTGTCCCACATCGCACCCTTAAAGGACGCGATGCGCGGATGCTTGAGCTCGGTCATGTGCTCGATCTCGGTCACGAACTCGCGCAAAACGGCCTTGGATGCCGCGTTGCTCTTGATCTTCTTGATGATCACGGACTCGTCCATGTATTCGCCGAACCAGAGCTCCGACCGGCTGCTCACGCGGATCATGCGGTGCAGGAAGACGTCGTTGTACGACAGCCGCGTGAGCGCGATGTACCCGTCAGCGACGTTCGCGAGCAGCTCAAAGTCCGACGTCGTCTGGCTGCAGCTCGACGATGGCGCGTTGAGCTCCATGTACGGGTGGTTTGCGAGGTCGCCCATGCCGATCGCAATCGACGGCGTCGCGCTGTTCGCGAGCTTAGGGGACTCCTCGCGCTGCCGCTTGCGTCGGAGCACGACAAAGAGGATGGCTGCGAGTACAAGGCAGCCGAGGACGATGCCGACTACGATCCAGGTCTTCGACGAGGACGACGACTTGCCGCTCTCCGAGTTCGCCTGAGTCGCTGGGGCCACGGTGGACTGGGCTGGTGAGGCTGTGTTGGGGACGAGCATGGCGCCACCATTGCTGTTGTTGCTTCCTGAGCCCTTGGTTGAGTTGACGCAGAACGTGAACGACGAGTTGAGCTTGGCGATGACGTCGTCGCTCGGACATGCCTCGGTCTCCGTCGTGCCGTTGAGAACGAGGAAGCCGATCTTGGACAGGAACTCGAGCTGAGAGACCGTGAGCTTGGCTGTGCTGAAAGGATTCGAGTCCAGTGCGAGAAGCTGGAGCGACGTGAAGTTGAACACCACCTTGGGGAACTCGCTGAGTTGGTTCTTCGAAAGGACCCTAATAGGAGAAAATCGTACAAGAGATGTTAGTACCAACACGGTTGATTGAGACGGTAGATTGTATCATCCAGAATGAAGACGTACAGTGATGTGAGCGCTGGGAAGTTGGACGGGATCAAGTTGAACGCCGTGAGCGCATTCCGCGAGAGGTCGCTGTTGGTCAGAGAAGAGCCAGTGAATGTTTTGTTAGAGGTGAAAGTCAGCTAAATGGAAACGGATGGAAAATGGTCTTCTATGACAAAGCACCTACAGGGACTTGAGCGTCGGGAAGGACTGGTTCTGAAAGTCCGTCGGGATCGCGCGGATGTTGTTGTTCGAGAGGTTGAGCGATGTGACCTTGTTGCCTGCGACGAACTGCGTCGGCACAGACGTGAGCCGGCAGTTGTTGATTGTACTTTCAGACACAAGCACAAGACAGAAATCAGATATTTGGGACACGACACGATCTAGGACACACACAGCCAGGCGCACTTACATTTCCGAAGCCCCATTGAGCGGCAGCGCGCCGTCGATGCCCATGAGGATGAGGTCGATGAAGGTGCTATCCCCATAGAGAGCGTGGAATAATTAGTCTCATGGTCCCATGTGTATACGCCCAACAGAGATGAAGGTCCGTACATTTTTTCGAGGGTGTTGTCAGACTGGACGTTGAGCGACGACACGTCCAGCGAGTCCAGTGGCGTCTTCGACGTGACTGCAACCTCAAACTCACTAACAGTATACAAACAGAGATGGCATAGTTCGTTAGCCAACGACACACTAACATACAACCAGCGGCATGTGCACCGGCAACAAGGTCGGCTATAAGAGCAGAGACTCGAGTGTACTTACACTGAGCGTACTTGGGTAGGGACCTGCACGAGTCCGGCCCGTTCAAAGGGTGCAACACCCGCGACATCACTGGCCTTAGCTGGAGCGAAAGCCCACTCCCCGAGGCTGGCGCCGAAAGGCTCCATGCACAGCGCGGTCTTGCCGCTCAGCAGCGTGACGCAGCGCGTGTCGCTCACGCAGTTGATCGGGTTGTCGGACGACTGGCCCAGCACGACGCAGGCGCTGTTGGTCTTGCACGCGCCATTGCAGCTCGTCGTGAGCGTGTTGAGCGACAGCGTCGCGAAGTTCAGGGACCGGTCCTCGCTGTCCGCGGACGCCGACGAGGATGAGGCGGCCTCTGTCGTCCCAGCGAGCAGCAACGTCTGGATCAGGACGGTCGTGAGGGTCAGCGAGAAAAGCAGCCGCCATGCTGACCGGATACAGCGGAAGCTACCGCCGCAGTGGGTACGATTCCCTGTTGCTCGCATGCTTGTCACTGTCGATCCAAAGATGGAGCGACCAGCTCTCTCTCACACACACACGCACGCAGACGCCTGGCTGTCTCGGTGTTTCTTGGACGCGGCCGGCCACACGGACGAACGAACGGGGACGCCGACTGACTGACTGGCCGAGAATGGAGGAAAGAGGAGAGAGCGCACCCTCAAATCTTTGGGACCGCGTGGATCGTCGGTGGGAAGGAGGAAGAAGGCCTGTGGCTTGCGGCTTGGAGTCCACTTCGGCACTCTTCACACACACAACAACACAACAATAGCAGACATGCAGTGAGTTTGTAACGTGCAAGTTGGACCGGCGAAGTCAGCACCCTAATTTGAATGTACATCCTGACAACTTGAATTTTAGATTATTTTTACTCAAAATTTAGGATCTCTTGCTAAGAAGAAAACGAGGAGAGGAAAGCTACTTTTCCCTTCTTGACTTTCACAAAGTATGGTATACAAATCCTGGTATGTTCGCGGCGAAAGTTCGAATTTCCGCGTTGTACTTGCTTTGTGTATGGCATACAACGAGCAAGAGAAGAAGGGAAAAAAGTAAACACAGGATAAATGACCTACGTGCTTCTAATGAGACCAGAGCGGTTGACCGAAATTTGAGCTCAACAGTCTTACAAGAAACAAGCTCCAAG